>VFFE01008529.1:304070-354431 GCA_008921705.1 Burhinus oedicnemus | reverse complement strand
CAGCTGTGCTTAGTAGAATTAAGGCAGAACCACTGTTAGAAGTAACTATCAGACCTGTCCCACCTCCATCACCTCAAATACAACAACTGTGGGGATTTTGGTTTTGTGTTCTTCAGGGTTTTTTTGTTTTGGTTTGGGGTTTTGCGTTTTTTTTTTAACAAAACAGCATCAGCGAGTACTTGGAATATTTCTTGCTCAGAATAGCTAGTGGTTAATAGAAATAAAATCTTTATTTAGCTTATTCCTTTATTAATCATCGTTGCTGGTTAACTGATTCACCATCTAGGGTTGATCTCTTAAGAAAGTAAAGCAGATGAAAATACAGCAGCCATGGTCTCAACAATTCTAAGTGAAAGATATTTAGATCAATATTTTTTACTTAAGATTGCAGTTCTAGTGCTACGCAGTATTTTCTCAATTCCCTACCTCTGATAGGGAGATCTATTAATGGTGCAATAACCTGATGAAAAGAATGAGATTAATTTTCTGATCATCTTCAAAAAACAAGCATACATCTTGCTATTGTATCATAATATCTGCTATGAGGCTAAAACCTCTTACATAATCCATATACTTTTTGTAATTATTTTTTTTGGGGGGGTGGGATGGTGTGGTTTTTTTTAAACTAAATTAACTGTTCTAGCAACAACAGGAAAAATATGCTTTCTACAGAAGAGAAATTAGGAAGACAAAAAGACACAAAATCATTCGCTACAGAAAGGTCCTGAGAACAACTACCTAAAGAGCAAAGTCCAAGGAAGGCTGCCAGATGACAAGAAATTTGCTACCTATATGCCAGAGATGTTTCTCCTATATGACACATTTGCTTCCTGCCTGGACCAATGACTTCCTATTGTTCTTAGGATGACATCTGACTTAAGAACAGCCGTGACTACATCTTTGCCTTAAGTCATAGAAAGCTGTCCTTAAGCATCATACAGGCTTTAGAAGTTTATTTCCCTAAATTTAGCAATATTCTATCCTGCAACACACAAACGTATTCTCAATTTGAAAAACCCTTTCTGACAATTGCAGACAAAACATTCCATCCAAAGATCTTCCTGCTGTAGGGACCACACTCAGCATTTCTGCTTTGTTTAAAAAAAAAAACACCAAACCAAAAACAAACAAAAAACACAAACAAACAAAAAAAACACCAAACCAAACTCCAAACATTGCTCAGTAATGACTTCTGCCTATGTATGATTACACAGCCAAGAAATACAGTACATGCTCACAAGTGCGATGTAGCAATTCATAAAATTTTAAAAAATTCCAAGATTTTTACTTAATTTATTAAAAATATATAAATTATGTTGCTTGATTAGAAAGTTTTTTCAAAAGACAATCACTTAAAAAGTGTTTTATTTAACAAAATAACAACAATAAGGCTACAGATTATTTAATAACTATATTGCTATGCCCAAAATATGCTCATTTAGGTTCTTTCCAACTTCTCCATTCCTAAGGTTTTAAGACCTATATTTTTATTAGCAAGTGTTGTGGTTTTTTGTTTTCTGTTTTTTTGTTTTAAAGAACCTCATACACATACACCCAAGAGGCAGCTATGTCTGTATTAAATCAAAAAGTTTGGAAATGAGTCTCCTCTTGAATTGGAAGGATATTTTCCTACAGGATGTCACACATACTTAATTACACTGCCAAATGGTTATATTTACACTTCATGTCAATACCAAAAAGTCGAACTACAGAAATTAATATGTTGCTGCAATATTGCCGAGTGTTCAGTAAAATACCCTGTACATTGCTACAACCACTTCCATTAAAACACAGGAAATACCGTCTCAGGAACAGACCTGACAGCAGCTATTACCAGATGCTTCAAAAGGATGCAACAAAATTCACCCTAACAACATTCTCTCACCCTAGCTTGCTCATATCCCTATCATTTCTGGCTATGAATTAAAACCTCCTGCCATCTCCTTGTTTTAACTAAGGCCTCAATTCCAGAGAATTACATTGAATCTTTTTCCCCGCCTAGTACATCGAATTTTTTCCAATTCATGATGAACCATCCATGCCAGCAAGAAACCAAGGGGCACCACAAAAACACAGCAAGAGGGATCTCATCTCTCAATGCTATGCTCCCAAAATGAATTTAACACAGAGTAAGACTTCCCTTCCCCCCCAAAAAAAAAAGATTGCCCTGGATATGAACTGCAGTGCTTTGTCCTAGTGCCCCCGAATTCCCAACACACCCACTGGTGCTGTACCAAGAATGCCAGCTATGTTTAGCATTTTGCTTGGAGGTACTGCAGGAATCTAGGGTCAGCAAGTAGCCACAGGCAGTCAAATTTACTCCAAACAGTTAAGTTAATCAATACAGCACAAAAAAAGGAACCTCTTCACTAGGACAGAGGGGCTTGAAAACTTCTTAAGTGAGTACTGATAATGACTAGAAGCACAAGAGCGATGCTGGCTTGGACAGCAAAGTTCTAGACCTGTCTCTGTATTGATCCTCTCCACCTAAACTGTGACAAAAGATGCAAAATATTATGAAATTAAAAATTAAAAAGAAGGTGTTCTATAACAAGAAGCAAAGCATGTAACAGAACAAATTGAGCTGAAGTACTGATGCAGAAGTCTTGAGGAAGCCTCCAGTAAGTCAATCAGGATTTAGCCACTTGTGCTGGTTTTGGCTGGGGTAGAGTTAATTTTCTTCATAGCAGCTAGCATGGGGCTATGTTTTGGATTTGTGCTGGAACCAGTGTTGATAATACAGGGATGTTTTAGTTATTGCTGAGTAGTCCTTACAGAGTCAAGGCCTTTTCTGCTCCTTGCACCACCCCACCAGCAAGTAGGGTGGGGCGCACAAGAAGTTGGGAGAGGACACGGCTGAGACAGCTGACCCCAACTGACCACAGGCATATTCCATACCATGTGACATTATGCTCAGTACATAAAGCTGGGGGAACAAGGAGGAATGGGGGACATTCAGAGTTACAGCGTTTTGTCTTCCCAAGTAATCGTTACGTGTGATGGAGCCCTGCTTTCCTGGGAGAACACCTACCTGCCAATGGGAAGCAGTGAATGAACATGTTTTGCTTTGCTTGCATGTGCAGCTTTTGCTTTACTTATTCAACTGTCTTCATCTCAGCCCACAAGTTTTCTCACTTTTACCCTTCCAATCCTCTCCCCCATCCCACTGGGCGGGAGTGAGCGAGCAGCTGTCTGGTGCTTAGCTGCTGGCTGGGGTTAAACCATGACACCACTAATTTCACAGAACCTAGATTCAGGTCTGTGTCACAACTGAAAAATAAAATTCAAAACTCTTGTGGAGCGTCCAAGTATTTCTCCTCACACATGCCACCCCCAAGAGGTCTCAGAACCTGTTAGAGTACAAGTGCAGAGTTATAGCTGTAGAAACAAACTCGCCCACCAGTCACACCAAGGTTGAACACAGACAGCTGAAGTGGGACCACCGGAAAGTCAAAACATTAGAACTCTCTACCAGACCCTTCAAAGCCTAAACGAGGTGTGGGTGTGTGTACATGTATGTGTAAGTATACAAGGCCAGTGAACTCGGAGTCTTCATTTAAAAGCAACTTACTCCCAACAGTCAAAAGCAGCGGTGAAATTTAGTATTGCTATTAAGCACAGTATAAAATTGAAATATGTGTAAACAAGAGCTGGAACTGTTTTTAACTTCATGTAGGCAGCACTTAAATGGAAAACAGAGTCCTGGACTCAAGAGGTTAAATTCTGAGTACGAACAGGCAGTGCTAACCTCAGCTTAAAGAATCATTTCATGTGCATTCAGCTGCAGAAAGTAAAAGTCAAAGTTGCTGTTCCACAGCCAGCAGAGTGAAATGCTTCATGTAACGGTACAGTTTTACATCTACACTGATTTAAGCCAACTGTCCCTTTCAGCAGCAGTTGGCGTTTAGACTGGTTTAGCCGCCTCACCACAGTGACACTGTCACAAGGATGCATTCTCTGAAGGGTTAGTTTTCAGCTGGGTCCTCAAATTCACCAGCTTGGACAGGGGGCAACAAGGGTGCCAGGGAGGAGGAAAAGGACTGTTGTAATAAATAGTTTGGAAAAGATGGACAGACACCCTTTAACAGCTTTTGTCGGCAACAGCTTTTAAAACATTAATTTTGGAGCGGTCCAAAGTGATGTGAACCCATGCCCATAATCTTTCACCACACCTCTAAACTTCATTGAAAGATATCAACATCTGGCATGTGACAGGCCAGGAGCATTGCCAGCACTAATGACTCAAGATGACACACAAAACCTCACCAGCGTGCTCAACACTGCGTTTTCAGTGCTGTTCAAAAATAGGAGGACAAAAAAAAAAAAACCAAAACAAAACACCAAACTCATTGAGGTCATATCTGAAGCTTACAGAAATCCACACATGGGTTCATATAACTTTCACATGGGAGCCTGACCTAATTTCAGCCCAGACAAATAAGTCCTCCTTGTTCTCTGAAGTCCAGAAGGAGGATGCAGAAGCTGCCACACGGACAACCCCGCTCACTCTTAGCCATCTGGGAAAGGAAGGGAAGGGTGACCCCAACATCAGTCAAGCAAAAGCCCCCCAGAAGAATCTAGAAGTATCTGGCATATGCTGTCCTCAGCAACAAGCATTTTTAGAGAGCTACCTTTTGTCAGAAACATCAGCCAGCCTGGGCAATACCCAGAAGCCCTGGGAGCTTCAGCAGATGCAGGAGGCAGAGCACAACAAGCAGCAACGAGGTTTCACTTAAAGAAACATCACGAGTCCCTATACACCGGACACCTGGTCAGAGGAACATTTACCTGACAGAGATGCCAGTGCTCCTGCAAATGGAACAGTTTATGCAATAGTAACAATAGTATTGGAGTAAAAAGAAAGATAAAACTTGTGAAAGCACCAACACTATAGTTCAAAGGCAGCTTAACTTTAGGAAAATGTAACAGAAACCAGGGAAGTGTTCTGCATTCCTTCCTAAGGGAGACCAACAGCGCCACAGGCAAAGGTACTTTCAGTCACAGTAATTCAGGCATACTCTTAAATCAATGGAGAACACTTTGGTGTAAGTGAGGGGAGAACCTTGTTCATAGCAGTAATTAGCAGACAAAACCTGTTCCCAGTGAAATCAGTGGGGCTAGGG
The DNA here is from genome assembly GCA_008921705.1 of Burhinus oedicnemus. Taxonomy (NCBI): domain Eukaryota; kingdom Metazoa; phylum Chordata; class Aves; order Charadriiformes; family Burhinidae; genus Burhinus; species Burhinus oedicnemus. Next base: position 349,308 of record VFFE01008529.1, on the reverse strand, counting down.
TTCTGCACTCTATTTCCATAATTAACACTGTTACAATTACATATACATTTGGCCAGCTCTCTAGCAAATCCTGAGCGAAATTAATGCATTAAACAAATAATTTTAAACCACCACACATCTTCCATACAACATGCCAAGACACATATGTGTTTAAAAACCTTATTTGAGAGGACACCTCAAAATTCTCAATGCATTAGTACCAGTCGTCATCTGCCACCTGACCTCCTGGATTATTACTGATCATCTTTCCAATTAATCCTGTTTCTGTCTGTACTTCTAACAAGCACCTTTTGAACTCACCTGAAGATAGTCTACTAAAAGAAATCAAAAATCAAATCTATTTCTAGTTACAAAAAAAAAAAAAAGAAAATATCCATAATTAGTGTTTAAACCTTAACACAGAGGATTATTAAAAAAACACAGTTACTGCCATTCAGCAAGTATTCCTAGGAGACAAGCTTTGCTGCTCACCTTTTTGCAAGATCATCATATCAAACCAGCAGAAAATACATAATACTTTTAAAAGGTCACCATACTCAATGAACTACTACTCTAGAAGATAAAGTCCCAATTAGAGATACTTGCACGCAAAATGTACACTGCAATGGACCACCAGATGATGAACTACATCCTTCTGAGTCGGTCATTGTACAGGCACATGAAGATTTATGTTTAAATTTAACACTATCCCAATGTGCCTGGGACAATCAGCAAAACCAGAGCTTTCAAACTTAAGGGCATGGGATAGCTAAGTTATGCCGAGAGCAAGTTATCTGACTACGGCACTGCATTACCTGAGAAGAGGGTAGTCCACCTCACACCTAACAAAGAAGATTGGACACAGCAGCCTGAAGAGGCACTTCCAGAGGGCTGACAGACCAAAAAGCAGGAGCAGCTTCTGGTCCCACTTCTGCGTAAGAAATTGGCAATAAGAGGAGAACAGTTGAAAACCCACAAGAAGTTGCTGCCTTTTTCACAAGGCTCTCAAAAAATCCCGTGAAGCCCCAAAAAATTGTAACTGGGCTAATCCCATGACTCCTGACAGCCAGAAAAGGAAGTGACTGTGCTTTGTATAAGCCAAGCAAAAATTTCTATTATGATGGCTTAAACAAAACAGACCCCAAGAGGAGAGGAAACAAATGTTACCTGAGTCATCTGGCATGTCCCCTCATCTCAGGTGTGACCAACATCAACCCTCCCAGACTGGGGACAGCGTTTCCTTGCCAGGGTCACGTGCTTCCCTCCTGGTAAAAAATACTTCTAAGTGATTTCAGTTCTGCCATGTAGGTTCTGATGGCTTAATTGTAATTGCTTACACTTCTCAAAAAAGGAGAGCCTATCAGGTAAAAAAAATTACTCCATCTCCTCGCTTCAGTTATTTTGGGACAGATGAACACCGACACTAAAATGGACAAAAAGACTTTTGAAGAGATACCTTTTAAAGGCAGCAACATTCCTCCTTTTCTTCAAATTAGCCTGTTTTTCCCAAAGCTGGGTCACCAAGGCCTGTTAGGCTGAGGTGCCGCCAGGCCTCCCCGTTGGCCCAGGCCGCAGCCAGCGCCATGCTTGCCTTCCCCGGCCCATCCTGACCTCCAGCGCCTGTCAGCAAGTGATGAACCAAACTGTGCTTAGACTGACGACAGCCTAACCAACTACTTCAAAATTTTGTTCTTGGAGAGTTTAACCTACACATCATGCTGAAACAGAGGGCGCCTGCCTGTAAATACACAGCGTAGCAGTCTGCCTTTTCCAAACACACGTTGTGTTTTCTCTCCAGCTGTGAGGAAAGGTTTGGTCTCAAACAGTGACTAAAAATTCTGTTGTCTACAATTTATCATTTAAAAAAGTACAACTTCAAAATTAACAGCAATTTTCTGATGCATCAAACAGGATGGTATAATTTAACCCAACTTAGACAAAGCCTGTGTCTTCTTCAGAGATGCAGTTTATCAAGGATAGTGTTTCCTTTATTTGCACAGTAAGAGAGCACACCTGGAATGCCAGTAAACCTCAGACTTCCTTAGGCTGAATCACCATCTCAAGTACAATAAAAGGTAAATACCTACAACCACGCAGCTGTGTGAGGTGCATTCCTGTTAGTTTGCTACAACTTACTGAGTACCTTCAGGCATCTGTAACTTTTTTGGATATATATGTTGAACCAGTGTCAGTCACGAGATTTCTTTAAATATGAGCTAATAGAAAATCGTAAGTGAGGTTAAAAACAGACTACCAGCTCAGAGAATGAAGACCAAGGATTTTATCTTAATATTAACAGTGAGAAGGGCCATGTAGAAATTGCTTAAGTTTGCTGTAGGATGGTTTGCAAACCTACTAAAAAACCAGAGCCATCACAAGTAGCACCCGTGGCTTTAGCTGTGTTAAAACATTCTGGAAGAGAGAACCCATAACATCCTTTACAAGTGTATTAATAACTTGTTTTGACATTGCTTAGGGACTCTCCGTTTAGGTATACCCTGCGCACAAAACAGAGTCAGAGGAGTTCTCTGCAATTTCCAAACCACAGAACCATAGCAAGGTACAAGAAAGTGATAAATCAGTAAACAAGACATGATAAGAGCCATACAAAACCAAAGTCATCTATTACTCACAAATAAGAATATCTCAACAGTCAGAGGAGACTCAGACTAACGATTCTTACACCAAAGCCCCCTGCAAGATAAGATGGATCTTCAGGAATTCAGCCAAACCTGCCCACACAAGGCAGGCAAGATGAGTGAAGAGCCTACTGTCACCTACTGCTGTAACGCAGCTTGCTGCCTAGAATCACACATCTTCTCATATTCTTAACCCCTAATTACCAGGACAGGAGAGGCTTGCTGAAAGTCTGCAAAACATCTCCAGAGCCACTGACCAAAGATAATATGCAAGTACACATTATCACCAGTAAACCTAAGCTCTACTGTTATTTTGTGCTGTTATGGTTTCCTTCATTTCAGATAAAGGTAAGGCACTTTATAAACATGCCCCCCCCCCCCAAAAAAAAAGGCAGTTATATAAAGATTAAGTGATAAATGAAGCAGGAATTTATGCTAGCTAATTACAAGATAAATCTACCGTATCAGTTTAATCTTCCAATGGATACTAATAAACAGGTAATAGATAACCACATTTGAGTGAAGCACAAAACTAATGTTAGAATTAATCTTAACTCATAGAAAACCCAAGAGTCTGTAAATGGTCCTGACCCAATAGCAGTTCTTCTAAAGCAACTCATTTAGCTGCTCTGTTTGGAGGAACACAACTGTGAACAACAATAAACCTGAGACTGAACAATTTACAAACTATGGAGTAACATATATATCCAAGCCCATGACCGGAGCGTGTAAGGAACTATCACTTTCCTAACAGAGCTAGTCTTTCAAGTAACTACTGCACCAACGCACTAGTGATCAACACTGCAATCCACAGAAGCAATTTCCAACAGCAAGATGTCTCAAGACAGGGTAGTTTTTATCCTTACTCATTTTACTACACTATGGTTGAGTTATGAGCAAACATGCAGCAAGTCAACTTCTTGCTTTAGATCAAGAAATAGCAAAAACAGCTCAAGACCGATCAATTGCTAAGGTGTCATCAATCACATTTTCCCCTTGGCAATTGCAGGAGATGATGCTCAGTGTCATACAGGGTATAACCAGATCCTTACAGGACAACATCTACAACAACTAAATAAGATTATCAAAATGCATCTACTTATACAGGCTTTTCCAAAGCATCTAACACTGATGCAAAGTTCCATGAAAGGATAAATCTTTCATGGTGAAAGGGGGAGACCTGAGTTCACGCACAACATCTTAGCTCTCCCTAGGGATTGATGCTGTTGCGGCATACCCAACTGTGAGTACTGGCTGTCAGAATAGCTGTCAAATGCAATGACTGATTTCAAACTGATACCAGCTGCGGCACTCTTGCACAGCACAGAAGCTTTATACTGCTGATGCTTAATTAAAGAAGTATTAGAAACGTTTATTCTCAAAGTCCATTCACATTTTGCAGCACTTTCTTTTCTGATAGATTACTGCAGTACAGCATGTATCTGATGCCTGCAAAACTCAAGGCCAAACTTGGGTCAAAGCTCCTTAAGTTGTCAGTGGCACAGAACTGCTGCAATTTAAAATGAACAAGGAAATTGCACCATGTAATCAAGATGATAATTAGTGTATATTTACTTTGTCAGAGAAAGACAAACAGGGCAAGTAAAAAAGCCTCAGTAACCACTCTGCTGCTGGAGGAGAAGCCAGGTTCTGTACAGGCAAGAGGCAATTTCTCACAGAGCTATTCTTCATGAGCACACCACAGAGGTCAGCCTCCTCCTCATCACACCTGAAAGGAAACTCAAGAGACTAATACCTCTGGCAATTCACCCCTGCAACACAGGCATAAAATAAGCAACAGGATTACCAGCTGATCAGCAACACAGATCAGAAACAGCAGCAATGGCGATATATGGCAAGATTCAAGGATTCAAGAGTAGGAAGCTGTATTTTTACCTACTGTAAAAAGCTGGATGGAGATGAATGCCCGCTGCATTTCAATGTCTGTGTTCAATTTCGGTAATTCCAGTTTCCAAGAGCCCTGACAGATCATGTCTCCCCTATTCCAAGAAACTTGTGATATTTCTGAAAAAATAAACCCAATGCACCCAAAATCTGACACCACTGTGGCCAGTGAAATGGCAGAACTATGCAACAGCTCTGCTTCTTTGCACTGGGTCCTTCTCCCTTTTCATAAGAAATGTTTTAACTTGGATTTCCAGAGTGCTTCTGTTCAGTGGCGTTCCCTCTTATCTGGTGGGCTCAGCACATCCTGAGCCTCCCTTCACTCACCTCCCAGTCCTCTTGTGCCCATTCTGGCACCCATTTAATTGGGCAAGGAGCCTACACAGGGAATTAACCCAGCAGGACACGGAGGGGGCAGAGGGAGTAGGATGAACCCAGACAGTGTATTAAACTCCCAGTGATGGATATAAAAAAAGCCTCAGAATTGGCTGAAACAAGGGTGAAGGGCCACATCACACAACATGCGGAGAGAAAAAAAAAAAAAAGGAATAAGGATAGCCCCTTCAAGCAGTAACTCACTGGCTTAGCTGTAATACTAGTTTTCATTCTACTCAAAGCCATTTAGCTAAAAGGATGCTGCTCTTCGTTCTGCGAGAACTCCTCTCCCAGAAAACCTCCTGTACCTGTATGCACTCATCCTCTCTCAGTTTCAATGATAACTGAAGCAATTCAGTTGAAGCTCTTCTGCAGTGCTCAAAACCGAATGTAGTTCTTAAAACCACGGGGCTGCAAAGTTTGTTGATTTTACTTGACACTCCAAATTAAGATCATTAAAAAAAATAAATACAGAAAAAAGCAGTATTATTTCTCTGAAAGCAGCAGAACTCCACCTCCCCATTTATCACCATGCTAAAGCATTTTCTCTGCAGCTAGACATGGCTTGTGAGTATTGCAGGTAGATCTTGCACTGAAATCCTTACTCTCATTGAAGTCAGAAGACAGGGACTTAAAATTTTTGCTTTTATTTTCTAACCTTTGGTTTAGCAATTCTGTGCTGTTTTGTGAATCTCAGTTCTTTGAAGAAGGGAACATTTAAGAGCCCTTGACCTGAGAAATGTTTGCTTTTTGGTGACTGTAGAAGAAACTGAAAAATAAATAAGTTTATTAAATAATTAAATGTTAAAAACATATTTCTTTATTGTGAGGACAGAAAGAAAAAGAGCCAATAGCCACAAACAGTCAAACACCATGTATAAACCGTAAGTTGAAAAAAGAAATACTACTGGTTTGCAGCTGAATTGTTTCAAACGCAATTAAGTGCATTTCAAGCTACATTTCTATTAGTGCACTAGACTATAATTACTTGGCAGTGTTGCATCTAAAATCAACTTTTCTTTATCACATTACACCTTAGTGAGAACTGCCTTCAATTTTAATGACTTAGTGGAGGAAAAGAAATGCAACACCATATTGGCATAGATCTAAGGAGAGAACTGCTTAGCTAAAATTCTGCCATCTACTATTTTTGCAAGCATCTAAAAACAAAGCCAATAGTCAACTGAGATAATAGACACTAGATTTGCTGAGTAGGCTTTTTAGAAAGCAAACATGGGGAAAAAATAGAACAAAATTGCAGATCTATTAAAAAAAAAAAAAAACCAACACCACACTCGAGTTCAGATCAGTTTCTTAACACAGAAGTTTGGTAAAATTGCTACCGAAACAACTATTTCTCTTTTGGCAGAACATTAAGAAAGCAGACTTGAAACACTATTAAATACCCATTAAATAATAAATATGTACCCCAGATCCTTTTGACATCAAAAAGAAATGGTCTCAGCCACAGTGAACACCACCTGTATTATTCCTCCTCACTTTCAGAGGTACATTCAGGTACTGATCCTTCACAGAAAGGGATCCAGTTTCCCTACAGAGGCACTCCAAGCTAGGCACATTGGTCAGACCAGACCAGGAGGACATGAAGGTGACGCACCCTCCACAACCATTTCTGCAGCACGCACAGTGCGGAGCTGAAGGACAGCGGCAGACTAGCACCAATCCCACCAAATAATGACACAGCTACTGAGAAAGAAGAGCAAGTGGATATCCTATCACTGTCCTCATGCAACATTGTCCCACTCATTAAAAAGGTGCCCGCATTTTCTGGACAAATGCAGCACAGCTGGCAACACCTGCAAAAGCCTTGGCTCTCTCCAGACAAGAAGTGCCAACCACTTCACCCACCCAGAGCTGCTGGGGCAAGGTGAGAAATGGGAGCAGGGGAAGGGAAGGGGGTGGAGGGAGGGGGCGGAAGAGTTCAAGAAAGTGGTATTACCATTCCCATCCAGAACTGTTGCTTGGTTGTCCCAGTTTGAGGTAAAACAGAACTAACTGAAATCTCTGAAACTCTGAAATTAACAGCATATTGTGGAGACACTGTTCATTCTTGGAATGATAAGATCTGATTAGCTATAATTTATGCCAAGGAATGTATGTAGAGAGGCTCTTTCTTATAATTACTGCTGTAACACCCAAGCCCAGCCAACTTTGTTATTTGCCCCATTGGAGGGTCAGAAGCAGAAAAGTGTAGAGGGGTCACACCTGTGGGGAGGAGTGAACTGGACAGGTGACCCAAATCTGCATCCCATCTGCCTCATGCTCAGTACAAAAGCTGAGGGATCAAAGGGTCAGCACTCTTCCTTCAATGGCCGGCATCCAAGGAGGACCCTCTCTGTTCACCCGCCTTTGATCCTGATCTGTGCGTTCCTGAATCCAGATCCAGAACCCAGTTCCCATCCACTGCTGAGTCCAGTCTGGGACCTTCCCAGTGCCTGCCAGTGACATGAAAATCATCCTGGGAGCTCAATAGTGGTTTTGTATATATTTCATTATTTTCTTTTTATTTTGTTATTAATATTTTCATTAAAGTAGTTTAGTTTCTTCTAAACTCGTAAGTCTCTCTCTCCCTCCTGACCTTGGAGACAGGGGTGGGGGAGAGCATCTGTTGTTCATCTCAGTGGCCAGTCCAGCCCAAACCATGACACTGGTTTTGTCCAAACCTGCACCAGTTTGTTAAGTAGCTATTGGAATGCCAGTGCCTACAGAAGTACTACACAGAATTATCCAGTCCAAGTCCAATACCTGTACTGCACAGAATTATCCAGTCCAACACCTGAATGTGATGTAGTCATGGGGACTGTATTTGCTTTAATTAGAGATGACTGGTAGAGCTAACTTAGAAGATTCTAAGAGCACAGCATCTCAGGAGCACAGCTACATTGCTTTGAGAGCTGTTGGGAAGCCTTACCAGCTCAGATTTGCCCATAAAAATCCCAAGTTTGCCCACCCATCACGTGGTGCTTCTTGGTTTCCCTCAGCTGCACGCTGATTAAGCACACAGCTCAGTGACCTGGCTCTGGAAATCTGTAAATTTCCATTTTGCTTTTTAGATTCAGTTTTCAGTTATCAGGAGGAAAAAAAAAAAAAATCCTCTACTTTGTAAAAATGCAAAACATTTTTATGCCTGTTACCAAGCCAAAAACAACACCAGATGGAAATGCATTTAAAATTCTTACATGCTTAGCTCTCTTTCTGCAAGGAGGTTACTACTACCAGCCAGACAACGCTAGGAAAAAAAAAATAAATAACAAATTCAATGGAATATGAAAGTGATTTACTTTATATGAGATGACTGGAAACAGATGAAAACTGATGAAACCACAGTGACTGCTTTAAAATAAAAAAAAAAAAGTCTTAATATTTACTTTGAAAACAATGAAAAGTGGCAAAAATACCACCAGGTCCCACCAGATAAGGCATACATAACACGCTCCTAAGGGCAGAGGGGGAAACCTGAAGCATCTTTACTCTGCAACAACTCCTATCCCCTAAAAGATTATTAGTTCACAAACCAAACTGCTGTAAGTCCGACCATGCCACTTGCAGAGCTCAAAGCCACTCAAAATCCAGCTCACCTCCATTTCCCCTTCTTGGGCTATACAACGAGTTGGGTGAGAAAGCCAAACCAGGGGAGAGTCTGAGCAGTCCCCAGAAGAGCAGCAGGTTTCCAGACAAGACATCTTGTAGCTCCCTGAGTTTCTAGCTGCAGCTTTAAGCTGGCTGCTCTTCATGTCAGTGGGTTGCATTTCCCACTGGAATTACAGGAACAGTTCAGCAGGTGACTCATTCATAATCCATAAAAACCGGAGTATTTTGCAGCTCTTAAATAGACTGCAAATCAGCTTTTTCTGGTCTCATTTACCACAGCCAGTCTCCACAACAAATTGATGTTAAAAACCGGTAATGGGAAGGTTCTGAGAACACTTTGCAAATAGTGTAAATACAGCACTTTTATTCAGAATATGTGCAGCAGCCCTTAACTGATCAGTTACTACAGAATCTGAACAACGGCATGTCTTTTTAAGAAAGTGAGAGCTGTGAAAGTTAAGTGCTATATTTACACTATTTGCAGAGCATTCTTTCTTTAGGTTTCTATGGTAACTGGTAAGTAAAAGGACCACAGTTCATATTTTGAATGTTTTTATTCCCCATGGTCCGAAACGGCAGGATCGCTACAATGCTTTTTTAAGTAGGAAGAAACGATAAGCAAACATGCTACTGACTGCTTATAAGTAGAGCCGAGTCTTTACTGATCAACTTGAGACAGAGTTCTCCAACACAGCAACAACACTTCCATCTAAGTTACCCTGTTTAACATGACTTAGTAACATAACCACAGACAGGTATGCATTACACACCAGGCAAACTTGTCAAAAATGCATTTCTGCTGTTATGCCATCTTACCTACCCGTCAAAACACAGCTTGCACAGAGGAAATGGGCACAACTTTTTTCCTCCCTCTGACCTCTAAGGAAGCAGGGACCGGATATGTTGTGAGAATCGGTACCTGCTGCAGAAGTATGGTACTGTTACCACAGGAAGTAGCGCGATTCATTATTAAACCCCACCAATTAATTTGAAAAGAATGTCAGACAGCATATATAGTCACCCTCCAGAACAGCCTATAGTCAGGCTGGTCCCACTGCAACTTCTGCTTGCTGTAAATGCTACAGGGCCAGCGTGAGCAATGCCAGCTCCCCCATCCGCGCTGCCTGTTTATGGGTTTTCCCACCAAGTCTTTCTACATACGTGCCTCTGGACTAATTTGGGATAATAAACATCAGGGAGCACAACATAATTGCTCTCTTTTGCAAATAAATAATCAGAGCTCAAAGAAAGTAATTTTTTTAAGGGATAACTGCAGAACAGAACAAAAAATCCTACCTCTCTCACAACGTACAAAATATGTCCATTTTAACATCAGAAACGCATATAATCCCACTTTCCTCCTTTTGCTCGTCATCCTTTCTAAAGAGGACACCAGCTAGTTAGTCTTTAGCCCCAAATATCCAAGACTAATTTCCCAAACTCTCAGAAAAATTAATCCTCAGCCAGTGCCAACTGATTTCTATGGAAAACTCCCCACGTCAGGCTGCCCTCCTCTTGGCATTTCAGCTGCCAGAGATGGTACCACACAGCTCACGAGCAAGTCTGCAGCAAGCGCTTCCCAGCAGGCCAGTTTTTCCCAGTGCATTGAATTAAGCTTCTGGGAATCATTATTCCTCTTTAGCTAAAGACTATTTTTATCAAGGAGAGAGGAAATCCTCCCCCTGTCCGTTGTGACTTTTATCATACATCCACAATTCCCAAGTGAAACTGCACAGTACTATTGGGAATCACCACACTCCAGCAAGACTACTGGGGGTTTAGTAGCAAGACAACCCAAAAATACCCAGAGGAAAGCAAACGCTGAATGCAGCATTGCGAAAGCCCTCCATTGCCACGTTCCCCTTCCCGTTGCCCAGACACAGCAGAAGACAGCCAAGGCAATCACGCTGTGCCTACCTAGAATCATGGCTGAGGACCACTTGGTCTCAAAAGTCATCTTTTGCTGAACCTATTTACCACGGGCCACAAGGCTCCTTACCACAACGGCTTGATCAGCACAGCGTCAACCTGGATTCAGCAGTGCTTGTGATGGGACAAACAGCACAGGACAGCCATGCCCACTGCTGCCCAGAGACCACAGGGAAGACAGCGGAGGCACTCCACCTTCAGCTATCCAAAATATCCTTGAGCACTGACAGCCAGGAGCTCCTCGCGGTGAGGGCGACCCGCAGAGCCAAGTAAAACAGCAGGGAAACACTGGGGAAGGTGTATTTTACTACTAGGGCCCCATGAATGGGCACCATTTTGCCTGGTTCCTCCAGGGGCCTGTGAGCACCAGTCACCTGCCCCTTCCCACCAACTCCCCCTCGCCTCCAAACAGCAGCGCCTCAGCATGAACAAAGCCATCCTGTTTTAACGAACCACTTTATGGCAAGAGCATGAAATGGCAACGCTAGGCAATAGTCCAAAAAAATAAGGAAAACAGAAGTTCTGTGGAACAGAAAGCATTTGCAAAGCACTGAGTTCCAGTGGGACGTGAAAGCCGGTGAATGAGCACTCAGTTTCACTAAAATGCTTACTTCAGACTAGAAAAGCATAACATTACACAGTGTAATAAAATTGAAAAATAAGAGCTTGTTAGACAGAGAAAAACTGGAATACATTTTCTACCTGTGGCTGGTATTCCTCCCTTGATGTCATAAATCAAATTAATTTCAACATCACCAAAGGAAAATGGAGTACTTCAACTTTCTCCTCGCCGATCTAATGCAACTAACTAGTTTAAACAGGGGTAAAATTACAAATGCCCGCTCTGAATCACATGTCAGCCAGAAGCATGCTCCTTGCAAACGAAATTGCAGCACGTTCACCTCTGCGCCTCCAAACCAAGTCTCCTGGAATGCTCTTCACAGAAAATCTTTGCTTAGCCATTTCTTAGCATGAGCTTTGCTGAAGTAGCTACACTATCTTCTGGAAAGCACACTGCAAAGCTCTCCAGTATTTCTTCCCTCTGCCCTTGGACATGTTAAGTCATGTCTGAAAGAACAACAACCAACCCACTATAATTTAGATGGTACACTTTACTGCATTCTCTCCAGAGAAGTTACTCTGAGGCATCCCCCTGCACTCAAACTGCTTCTCCGCTTGGTTATGCTAGCTTAAAAATGCACCTGCCTTGCACTCTGCTGCTGCATGCTGACTAAGGTTTTGAAGCAACACCAAACTTCATTCCACAAACACTTTTATGTATGCTTAGACAAACATCTGTAGGGAGGGATAGTCATGATATGCAGCTAACTCCTTTTTGCACTTACTGAGCAATTCCCAGCCTGTCTCACTGACCTTGGCTATAGCATCCTCAAGAAACATGCCATGATAGGAACATTTGTTCATCCCATACTTGATTACTAGACCCACACTGTCCCTGCTGCAGCTCAGAAAAGGCAGGAGTAGCAGGGAGATGAAGAACTGAAAGAGGCATCCAAAAGCTTTAAACAAGATATATACCCAAATGCCTAACCACATTTTGATCCAAACCACACAAGCCAGCAGCCATCTCATAGTGAAGAAAGCAGATCCTTCTAAACAGCTGATCTACTCATCCTACTTCAGCAACAACAGTCCCAAGGACAACAACCAAGAGAAGTAGTTTGGAGAGCTACTGCACATCCGGGATGGGAGGCCACACTAGTGCCTCAGACCTTTGGTTTTTTGTTCTAAACACCAAGCCTCTGTTTTGTGAAAGCTCAGACCGACTTCCATCACAAGAATGACAGGAATCCTCCACGGCATTAGCACCCTTCCCATTAACAGATAAGGCGAATCACCCTCTGCTTGCACCTACCCAAAATAGCACGCTGTTCAGCTATGGTACGCTGTCTGGGCAGGTCCAAGAATGTTAACACTGTCTTGCTCCAACCAAGTAGAGCAGCCTTAACCTGGCAGTAGATGGCCACTGGGTCTCCCAGAATCACAACAGCATAAAGGTCACAAGCAGTGACAACAACAGCCAGGACACGATCTCCCTGCTTTCAACCCTTGCTCCAGTCTTCACGAACACAGTTTCCTTTGCTAACTGGAAGACGTACATGTCAGTAAAGTGTCTTTAGCAGTCCACCGTCATATACATACACAGGGCAGAAAAACCCCACTGCCTTTCTGTTCATACACTCACAAGCCAACCTTCTGTTGCACAAAATACTGCAGTGTGATATTCCTGTGCAAGGGCACTTGCTTTTGAATGCAAGAGGTGATGAGGGGGGAAAAAAACCCAAAACAAACCACAAATCTATGATACTTCCTTTCCACATATTACAACACAGACACAGAGATCTCCATAAGAGGAAACACTGCATGTGCATAACAAAAGAGCTGTCATCCTGGAGGCCACCTTGAGAAGTTCTGCCATGCTGGTAGGTAGCACTGTAATCCACAGGGGCTGCTACTGAAAGAAATACAGCCAGCTGCAGAGCAAAATGCTCAGAAGAAGGAGGAAACAAGGAGGCAGGACTCTGGATGGCTTTTTCTCTAAATGTTTCTAAAAGGACTAAGTCCTTTAAAACAACTCACTTCCTTTTCTTCCATTTGCAGTATATTTTAGCTAGCTTTTTCATTTGTTTCGATTGAGCTGATGTTCCTGCTGTTCACCCAAGTAATCCAACAACTCGAGACCTGAACTGCTCAGTACTCCTTCTAACATGGAGTTAATATGTCACTGCTAATCAACTGCTTAGAGTGCAGAGAAACAAAAATCCCTGTGCTGTTCTAATGGCTCCACACCACAGAAGGCCCGAAAAGTCCCTGGGAAAATATCTCTGGCTTGCAGGTACAATGAAAAGAGAGCACATGTGCACACAGTTCTGCTGACCCAGCTAACAAATGACAGGCTTCTGTAAGTGAAAAAAAGTAAAGCCAGATTTAATTAACCACAGAAAACCCAGGCTAGGGTGGGGGGGAGGGCAGGGGCAGGGAGGGAACACCAAAACCAACCCCAAAACCCAAAACAAATAAACAAAAAAACCAAAACAAAAACCTCATATGAACACAGCTATTCATAAGAAACACCATAAGAAAGTTTTGCTACATTGCTCTCCACTAAGGGTTTTGCATTTTGAGGTTGTATATAACCATCCACAAAGTCTGCTGATGAAAGTGGAACCAAACACCAGCAATGGTCTCCCTGTGCTTGGGCTACCTTTAAATACAACCAACCAACAACATTCAGTTATAGGCAGCATGAAAGTACTATAGTTGTATATTAGCATTACAAGAATTTAGATTCTTCTACAATTTGATGTACTTTTAAAGTACTACTATTCCGCTTTTGTGAACTATTTCTGTCAGCATCCCCGCAGCACCGTAAGCTGCCTAGAGAGAAATACATATCCATTGCTAGGGAAGGGCCAGTCGGGAAATGCAGCAACCAGTCCACGATCACTAGCTTGGTCTGATTCTCTGCAGGGAAGCAAACTGAGCTGAGGAGATGCTCAGCAGCACCCCACAAGCCACATACCTGAGGTGCCCAGCCTCTTCAAGGCACAAGGGGGAAAAGGGAGCCCTGGCTGCTTCTCAGCACCCACCTGAACAGTCAGGCACTATTTTCTATTATCAGATAAGAGCTGGCTTTTGGAAAGTTAAGAGTCTGACAGCTAATCAAGGGAATTCACCCCAGGGAAACGAATGCTTGCATTCTCCTGAAATCATGAAACACATCCAGTTGCTTCTAACATAGAAGTCTGATTACACAGCAAGCCATACTGCTAACGCTACAGTCTAATGCCTGCAGCTTACGGACAAAGGCATCGTCGCCAAGACCACCAGCTGGCTTAAGGTGTTGTTCAATAGCAGTGTAAGAGCGTACTGCAGTAGTGTTTTTGTTTATATTAAAAACTACAGAGCATAGAAATATGTCAAAGATACACTTCGAAAAGGTAGTTGGGTACCTTCTAGGCACAGCTTTCAAACAACAGATCATTGACAAAAGAGAAGACCTAGGAACACCACAGGGGTGTGTTCTCCAAATATTTTGTTCATAGGGTTACCACAAAAAATGCAAAAGGCCTCTGAAAAAAACCCTACTTGGATCTAGCCAGAAATGCATACCACACAAGCACAGTCCTTCTTCTAAGAAAGCAGCCTTTGGGGTGGGTTTGTTTATGTGCCGATTAGGCTGTGAAAAGCATTCAGAGGTACCCCACCTACAAGAGAGCACATTCCTCAGGGTGTGCAAAAACAGTCTCCTCTTTTTCACTGAACATCTCTCAAACTGTAACAGAGAACAGATTATTTCCTAACATCTTTCATACAACCCTGTTTGTGCTTCTGCAATTTAAACACACTTTTCACAGTATCTAACTTCCTCCTCATCTTAATCCCTTAAATTTGATTAATATATCAGCACTGTTTTCCCCACAGAAACCCAAAGCCAATTTATGAAACAATAAGGCTTAAAGACCTTCACTTATAGCGCTGTAAAACAACATTATAGCAGAGTCCAAGTGTTGTTGTTTACATACATCATAACTTTATTCACATTACAAAGTAAAGATGCGAAGGACAGAATGCCTAGACAGGTGACTGCTGTCACAAGTGGCAAGTTGGGGTTTTTTAAACCTATAAAGCCTTTTCTTTTAAATGTAGTCTTGCAAACATAAAAACAAGAGTAATACAAGTTACACCAACTAAGGTACAGGAGCACATTAGAAACACCAGCGATGCCGATTCTAAAGCACAGAGATCCACCCTTGAGATGGCACCAGCCTAAATTCCCAAGGCAGCGTGTTGCTGCCCAAGCTCAATCGCATTGCTTCTGGCCTTGAGCTAGATTGCATGAGACCAGCTCAGATCTTCTCTGCAGCTGCAGCACATTTATGTGCAATGCGGATAATCCTCCTACGATAACCAAGTGCAGGGGGACTATTCAATACAAGAAAAATTCCAACAATGCTTGACTGAACAAGACAGAGCAGTCAAGTAGCATGTGCAATCCTGACCTGAAGTGTTCTGCCTGCGTATGTATCGGGTACCACTTAAGCAAAAGAAAGCTGCAAATTCCTCATTCTTATTTCAGCATACCAGCTTTATGAAACGAAACGTATCCTTTAGCAAGGTAAAGGATGAAGGATCATACAAGCAGCATCACCTGCCCAGCATCACTGGAAACTCCATGTTAGAGCCTAACTCCACTGAAGTCAGCTGAAATTCAGCAGAGCGCAGACAGGGTTTCACCAGCTCAGGTCTCCTAATCTAGTTCTCTATTTGCTACATTACACTGCTCTTCAATTCTTGTATTTAAAACCTTTTTAAAGGTTTTAAATTTAAAATTATACTTGCCAGAGCACTAACTTCAAAAAAAAAAAAAAAAAAAACTACTCTGCTCTGAAACCCTGATCTCAGGAGAAGATACTGGATCAGATTCAGATTAGGCTTATGCAGGTGCAGGACAAGAGTAACTGTTCTTGCTTCCAACAGGGCCAAATTCCAAATGCCGTTTGGAAATGTTATACAACCCCGTAATAATCTCACTCAGGGGGTTACTGCTATGCTTGCCTGTATCCAGATTAAAAAAGAATCAGGAAAACCATTTGCTTACATTATTGCATTTTTATCTTGCCATGAACACCACTGTCTAAAGTCAGCTTGCTTCCAAGTTTTAAACTCAACAAGTAAAACCTACTTGAGAAACTAAACTCATTTACATATCCAATACTAACGACCACTTTATATTTTTTTTAACCCTTTCCCTATTCCTTCACTGCTGTTAAAACTTGGGTTTAATTTTTTCCTTCCCATGCTTTTGCTGCATGTTGGCTACAATTTTGCAGAAACATATCCTACCACAAAATTGTAGCTGTGTGTTTGGGGAGACTCTAGAAGTTGAGCCACTTCTTTTCAAGAGCACAATGCAGGCTGGACTTCAGATCTGAAAACTCAGACTAAAGATACTGCAGAGCAACAGTTCACTTGCACGACTCCACTTTTTCTCATCTAGCATATACTATTACAACACAAAATTGAAGGGATCTTCTTTTTCCAGACACCTTCATCTTCATTACAACATGGCACTAAATGCCAAACATGATGTAGCAAGTTTTTGAAGCACTATAAAGGAAAGAAATAACTATACTGTCCTAAATGAACACCACTTGGGCATCTCTGCACCTAAGACGTATTGGGAGGATCACAAATATAATCCAGAATGAATGCGATGCAACACATCAAGTTTTCAATGCTTTTAAAGTAATTGAAATTTTGGGGGCTGTGAGGGGGAGACAACTTCTTAAATTAAGAAAAAAGCGGCTATGATCTTGGACAACAAGAAAAATAATGGGTACCATCAGCACACTACATAGAGAAACCAATTAAGAGCTGAAAATATTTGACTCGTATAGAATTATTGACTAATGCTCAATCACTATTTGATCTCAGCAGCTGGGCTTGCATTAGGAACAGCAAGGCAGCATTCACACACTGCTTGATAAATTTCCCCAAAGTAACATACACGCCATTATCCGGTCTAATCTTCCAGTTGCTCTTCAAGTCCAGCAATTTTTACAGAGGATTTGTCTTTATTCAGCTGCTTGTTTCTTCCTATAAACTCATTTCTTCCTCTCTCTCTCTGTACATATGTGCTGAGATCTCAGTATGTGGAAGTATAGGCAGGCATAGAGAATCTCTCACATAAAAACAATGACAGAAACCTGAAGCCATTGTCATTTGAATACGAAGTGATCATGATGAATTTTTAAAATTTTATTTATTTCTGTTACAATGCCTCCTTACTTTCATATTCTGGCTAAAATCAGAAGTGGAAATGACAGAAGAAAGGGTGTTTTTTTTAACACCATTAATTTTAAGCCAGAACAGAAGCAGGAAGTACTGGAAGTTTCACAGGAAAGCTGGTCAGTTTAGTTTTATTGCCGGAAGCTACCCCAACATTTCTTTTAACATCTGAATACAGAACAGACATGAATCTCTAAAAATTAACGTTCATGTGCAGCAAAACCAGAGCAACATGCGAAAGGGTGCTGTTATCAAACTTAAACTACCATTACATCAAATTCACCACATATACATATTCTGGTGTGATGTTTTATTTAACAAAACAATAAAGCCCTGGTTCCTCGGGATAGGGACTACACATTTTGAGTTAAAAAAGCCATCACAGGTCATTAAAAATTAATACAGAACTATCACCTCAGTGTTCATGAAAAGTTTGAGTACAACTACACAGAAATCCTTGGAAAGCTGTATTTCAAAGCAGATGCTTTTCAGTTACATACCTAGAGATACTGAAATCATAACAATCAATTTTGGACGGGGGTGGTGAAAATCAGCTGGGAACCAGAGCTGAGGGCCCTCCTTGTGCAGTTCTGAGCACCCAACAGCATCTTCCAGGTGCACAGCTGGGCACCTGCATCTCTCCGCATGTGGGACCCCTTCTTCAAAAGTTTTAATTACTATAGTGGAATTAAACACAGTCTTTCATCGTTACTGCTTAGTGTTAATGCCAAACAGTGGTTTTTTAAAAGTTAATAGGATACGCATGTGTATATAAAAGGTGGGCTAAAAAATGAAAGGAAATAGAGTTCTCCTGTCTGAGTCATTAGAGTTGGTGTGTTTCTTGGCATAAAGCTAAATAAGGAGGGGAAAGGAACAAGAAAGGCTGGAAGATGAGGCTGGAACACATCCAAGTTTTTAATGCTTCTAAAGCAACTGACATTTACTGGCCAAAGAAGAAAACACTTCAGATTATTTCAGCCAAAACAATTTTTTTCTTTCCTCTAATTCTTAAATAGCTGTAGTTACTAAGGCAAGGCTCTGTCTTATTCACCTGGACTACCCTTCGTTCTTTGAACTAGCGCATCACACATAAGACTATCAATGTGGATGTATTTTACAAAATTAATTCAATGCAAAAAAGAACCCATACTGGACTGCTCTGTGAAGACCAGTAACTGCCACCCAAGCCTGAGCTTCTCATCACCACACAAAGTAACCCTGGTCAACCATGTCACATACACCAGTGTCCTAGAGCAGCTTTGACATTCAGTAGTTCCTGAAGCATTTCGAACAAGGCGTGCTTTGCCTTGCCTACCCAACCCAGAAGGAGGGGAACAGGGACTGCCACACACACCTCCCCAGGCAGCATGGGCTTGCCGAGATAAGCAGGCAACGGGCAGGTGGTGGGATGCACACGTATCAAACCCTGGTTAGGAGACCAACGGCAAAGGTGAGAGAACAAGGGCTCAGTGTGCACAACAGCAAAGACGAGCAGCAGGCTGTCTCCCATGTCCTTGTGTTTTAAAGTATTTCACAGTCCAACAAACTGAAAGGAAGGCTGCAGTAGGGAGAGGTGAAAGTAGATGATAATTTCTGATGTAAAGCAGTATCTAACAGGACCGTGAGGAGTTTGCAGAGAGAATTCAGTGACATGGATGGACAAGGAATATAACGACACTGGAATTCAGTATTAACAAATGCACACTGAATGCAAACTTTTCAAGGATTTTTAACTAAACCATTAATTAATGGCTCTAGAAAGGGACTTAGAACAGCTCAGCAGAAGTTTCTGCTCAACATACAATAGTGGTTTGAAAAAAACCAAACAAAAAAAATCCCACACCACTAAAACCACAAAACCACAAATTCCGTAGCCTTGCATGAACAGAATTGAGACAATGAATAACGTCAGTCTAATAAATGTCTTCTAGAAGACAATAGTGCAGACTCCTCTAGAGTAACATGCCGGGCTAGTTACCGCAACAGATGCTGCTAAACCAGCCAGGGTTACCTCTTTCACAAAGAGGTAACATGTCTGGCCCTGGGAATGGAAAAACCCTCAAAATAGACCGTCTTCCTGCACAATCCCAATCTGCTGAAATAACCCAAGTATGATAAGACAGAAAATTATTCGGAAAAGGAAGTTTGGCAGTTTCTGTTTGCACATACAAGAGTGTGTGTGTGTGATAATAAATACAAACTACAATTAATTCCTGCAGGAAGTCATGGAAGTAAAGTATGGCATGTTTTATATGAGGACCACGACCAGGCAGTTTTTCCATTTACACAAGGTTTGTTTATTGACAACCTTGAAGGCGTGGGTCTACCTCTAACCATTACAGACCACGATAAAACAACAGTGGGAGAGATTTCCCCATAAAAAACCAGAGATGCTCCTACTTTTTCCCCTGGAAACATACAGCACTGACAACCTTGTAGACAAGCCACTGGAAAGCGAGGGACACAAGGTCTGATCCACCCTGACATTCCCCACAGTCTCAAACAGCATGCAGCACACCATTTGCCTGGCACAGATGAAGCTCAGTGCACAATGGGTCTGGCTCTGGTACCAGGCAAAAGGAGCCCTGCAGAGGAGCAGCAGTACCTGCTGAAACCAGATCGGGCTTCAAACTGGAAGAGGGTAGATTTAGATTGGACATAAGGAAGAAATATTTCACTCTGAGGGTGGTGAGACACTGCAACAGGTTGCCCAGAGAAGTTGTAGATGCCCCATCATTCGAAGTGCTCACGGTCTGGTGGGACGGAGCTTTGAGCAACCTGATCGAGTGAAAGATGTCCCTGCCCATGGCAGGGTGGGTACTGGACTTTAAAGGTCCAAAGATCTTTAAAGGTCCCTTCCAATCCAATCCAAACCATGACTCTGCCTGCCCTATAATCTCATCTCTGCCTTTTCTGGCTATCACCCACACAAAGCCAGCCTAGCTGGGAAAACAAGGAAGCACCAACCACATAGTGCCAAGAGCCAAAAAGATACAAGATACAGAAAGATGACCATACAGACAACCATAAGGCCCAGCACGCTGGAGACTCTAATTCTTGTGCAAGTGGGAATGACAGCCCTGCACAAACAGTACACAAGGGCCGCTCAGAGAAAGGCTTAACTTTTGCAGAGCTGGCTACTGCTCAGGAAGGGAGAGAAGTTCTCCTCTGAACACTCTCTCATCTCAGATCCACCTCTTATGTAGCTCTAGAATATTGACTTCGATGACACTTCGGTGCATCTTCCATCTGGAGATTTGTCAGACCTTTTTGGAAGCCGTCTACCCCAGCCACAGAGCTGTCCTCCTCCTCTCATCACTCCGCACAAAAATAGACACAACAGGACCCTCTACATAAATTGCGCGAAGTTTAAATTGGTTCAGAAATTGCATACTCAGCATCTGGGAACATACATATTCCTTAATGATTTTTTCAGTACTGCATGTGCTGTTAAAGACTTTTCAACCCCTTCACCTCAGGAAGCATATATTTAGTCATGTGTGGGCAAAGATCTATTTCTCAGAGAACTAATGTCCTAGCTTGACACTTAGATAAATCAACAGCCCTTAGATTAAAGCATCTTGCTGCCCCTCAAGACAAGTCCAGAAGAATTTCTTTCCAACTGAAGAAAAATAACGGTTTTATGCCTTTTTCTGCCATTTCGTAAGCCAGGCAAATGTGATTAATTTCTTTGTGTTCAGAGTTAATTAAGTGGTCTTTGGAGACCATCAAGATTTGTCATGTCATCTGCCTTTCTGTGCTAGGAGAGCATCCAGTATTGTTGTCCAAGTCATTGCTTTTCCAGGACGTTTGCTCCTCCAGTGGGTAACCTCTTCCAGCTGGTCCAAATCCCATCTTCTCCACAGGGTCTCATTTTAAAAGCCCTTTTGGCCCAAGACACAGGCCCAGGAAAAGTAACCCATTCTAGTCTGCGCAGGCCCATTCACATTGTCTCCCTACTGAAGGCCCAGTCATGTCTACCCAAATGAAGATGAGGACCAGGTTCTCTCACTCTCCTGATACCAATATCATTGAAATTAAGTCCTTAAATGTGATGAAAGCCACTCCATACATGCAAAAAAGCTCAGTGATTACCTTCCAGTTATCCAGAAAACTGTGTTCAGATAATCCCCAATGAGGGATGGATTACAGTAATTACAGTAACTCATCAATAGCAAAGGTGCTACAGGAGTGGCACGCCAATGACAGAGCTGTGTACACATGTAATAATTGTAAAATACTTATGGAGATGTAGCTTGTAATTTCCTTCCTTCTTTTCAACCTGTTCCCACAGAACAGTGAAATACCAACACTTAATAAGTCTGCCTAGTTGGAAGATATGACTGTCCTCAATGAAGGAGATGCAACTGAAAGTCCTCCACTGTTTCCCCTAGAAACTTGTCAACTCTAGTCATAGAAAGCACATTTCGCTGCTTGCTGCTCCCCTCTACATTCACCTCTGAGCTGTATTAGATTTTGTTCTCTAGTGGACCACCTCACTTCAGTTAACAGCTTGCAGAAAAACATGGCTTGTCCAGATCTGAGTTTCACACATATATCAAAGGTCACCACTTAAGACTTACAAAGATGAGAGCAAAACAAAGACTTGAGGGGCGCAGTGCGTGTGTAAAGAGACCGGTTCCCCAACAATGGCCAGCATACAAACATACAATGGAGTTGCTTGTCATGTAAGCCTAAGATTAGTTGACTCCTGATGAAAATAGTAACCCTTTCAATTTGATTTCAATTCTTCCAGAACAGCCAAAGGCCTGTCTGTATTTTTAGGATTTCATCTAGATGTCTGTGGACTTTTACACAGCCTGAAACAAAGAACAAGCACTTGCAAAGGAAGGATAGGAAAGCGTGATGTACAGTCCGAGCACAAAACCTGTGCTTCAGCTGTAATGAAAGGATGTTCCTGCAAGAAGCAGGGCGATGCAAAACTGAGCAGGACACCAATGGCAAAACAGGTACCTGACTTCTATGGCAAATTGTACATCACCACATTCATCATTTCACTGTGGACAGCATCCTAAGAGGCGAGAGGGGAAAAAAAGGAAAAAGGGGGGGGGGGGGGGCGGGGGAAGCACTGAAAATAAAAACACTTGGACTTGCCTGAAATTCCACTCACTGCAAGGACCCAAGATGCCCACAGACCCCAGGAGGTGTCTGGCTGGCCCTTTCCAGAAATAGCGTGGAAATTCACTCTCTCCATTACAACGGGGTGAAAGTCCCCTTCACGCAGCAGCTCTGCAGCAGTGGTGCTTGCACAGAGCGCGGAGGGAACTGGGACCACTTGCTTCCTTGCATGAAGATGCTTAGAACCCAGTCTCTCAGAGGAAAGACCCAGCCATGAGGTGGCTGCCTTCTGCAGATGCAAGGAGCCAATGCTCCCCTTCAGACATGAGCCATTTTGTGCAGGTAGGGCTCCATCAAAGAAGGTTAACAGGCAGAGACTGTGTTAGGTGTTAGTGTACAAATGTATACTAAACTAGTAAGTTGAAACGAGATGATTTTTCCCAACTGTGCCTTCAAGCACACTTTGCTCAATGAAAAGAAAACTAAAATCTAGAGGAGTTGTTGCATTTATTAACCTCTGCAGACTCTCTGCGATCATAATTGGGCAGCCTAGCTGCTCAGAAGATTATTCCAGTGATTCAATTGCACTGTAATACAAATAAAGATATCTGTATAAAGTGGGCTTCAAAGTACTAAGAATTAAGACCTAATTGAGTTATACATTTGTGCATCATTGCCCTCTCTATTAGAGTTTGGAAAATCGAAGGCAACATGCTATTATACATCATGTGCTATTATTCACATAAGTGCCTAAATTACAGTTTGGGAGATACGAGTTATGCGCTTATTAAAAAGCCATTTAATTCATCATATAATACACAGACTTCCTTCGAGATTGAAATAGGAAACATGAAAGCAGCATCTGAATAGCAAGTCTCAACCAAAAATTATTTCTGCTGCCATAACAACAGTTTTTTCCCCTCCAGATTTTGGTTTCTCCCTCATACTGAGCGACAGCAGGGCTGGAGAAGAGTTTCTGAAGTCTGATTCATGCTGTTTGTGTTTACCTTTAAAAAAAAAAAAGCATGCTGACTACACACTGTGAGAAGAGTTCACAACTCCTCAGAAAGCTGTATAAAATTGCTGATATAAACCAAATAAGAACAAAGTTAAAGGACCTGAATAAATCAGGTTTAGTCCGAATGTTTAGACCAGAAGGTCTTGGGGGGTGAGGGGCAGGTAAACATCTACATTGGATAGAGCAGTGATATAGGACTGGTTATTTTAGAAGCAGAGGACATCCTTGGACATGGTTAGACACGGGGATACAATCAACTTAGCCTTTGCAGCAGATGCAACGGAAGCCCTGGCCCAGCTTGCGCACACATAAATGAAGACACCGAGTAGCTGTCAATCACATGGCCCTTAATGAAGCCCTGCTGATGTTTCACACTCAGCTATCGCTTTTTGTTTTTCTTCCTTATCCTTTTCACCTTGTGCCTAATTGATTACAAGCCTGGCTAGCGCTGGAATTTGTTCAGCTTCACGGTACGCCAGCTAGGAGGGGAGCACCGAGGAGGGTCTCCGGCAGTGCCAGCACCCTGCCAGCCCCACCTCTGGCAGCAGAGCATGCCCAGGGACGCATGCCAGAGCCCCAAGGGCACCTCAGGGCAGCTGACCTCTGGACCTGCGCAATCAGCCACTTTTCAATAAAACTCTTCCCACCCCGTGAACACTAACTCCCAAAACCCAAATTCAGGGTTTTATCAGCTTAGCTTTTGAGAAGCCATTTAACATCAGAAATAGCTTCCTAAGCACTCCCTTCCTTTCTCCCTCAAAGGATTTCACAGAGCATCAGGGAGACAGAAGAAAACTTCCTCTCAGAATTTCAAGTATTTTTAAATACAAATATATATTCAAAACAGGCTAAAATATTTAAAAGAATTCCTAAACTGCAGTTTGTTTCATATGAAGGAATTTATGTGTCTTTATCACAGAAACCACAGCTGTTAAGTTAAAATGGTGTCTAATATTTCATTTTTCATCTCATCATTATTCCTTCAACAGTAATTCACATTAACCATAGTGTATCTTTTATCTTAACAGTTGATAAGAATTTCTGAAGTACTAATTTATACAACTTCTACTTGAGTTAAGAAGGCTTCACTTCAGAGACAGATAAACTGCAGCTGCCCCAACACGGCATGATACTGAAGTCACATAAGCCACATCTTTCCCAAATTGCTCTTTTAACCATTAAATATGCACATCCTCACTTAGAAACACCAAGCAGAACAGAGTCCTCCTCCATAACCAGCTTTTACAACCAAGGATGCCACATGCTGCTTTTGTAATGGTAAGCGATAGCACCAAGTTACAGTGCAACTGGTTCCAGCAAGATGCACATTATCCTTCATTTGACTTCACGTATTCTTACCACTTGCTCTCAGGGTTGTGGGCCTCAAGCTCTTGAAAAAGAGCACAAATCTAAAATTACATACTGCATTTAGCCTGAGTGGGGTCTTTGAAGGTTTCCAAGTCAGACTTCTTTTGGATTCAACAACTTGCTCTTGGAAGAGCTAACAGCAGCACCTTTCTTGTATCCTTGCAGATGGGATGGCCTTACTTACAGCTAATCCCCAAACCCCCACTTTATAACCTCCCCAAGCTTCTCTGCCTTAAATCTTGAGAAACAGAGGAATTTAAAAAAAGTCTGGAAAGAAATGGAACAGAAAAGAGCCAAAGAATTCCTTTCAAATTTTTTTCTTTTTGTTTTGACCTGTCTTACTGCAAGTTAATTTAAAACTGAGGCTGCAATTTTCAAGGTACAAAAAACCCACAGGATAAACAAAAAGAACTTTTACATGAAGGAAAGGAAGGAAGTTGAAACGTAATATCCCAATATTAATGCTTTTAAAGAAATGAACAGGAAATTCACAAAAAGCAATCCTTAGCCACAAATATTTGGTGGTTTTCATTTAAGTGTACTGATATATCACAACTTTGACCAAACTTCTAACTGCACCTATTTCAGGGCATCAGAAGTTTAGAAAAGAAGCTTCTCAAGAACACCCAGAAACTTACATTTTCAAGAAAGTCTCCTCATTCAACTTAAAGAGCCCCTACCTGGCGCCAGGGAACACTTCTCCAGCACAGCACAGCCTCTCGCGTTGCAAACAAGCTGGTGGGCTTTCCCCTTCTCGCTGGCCGAAGCAATCCCTGCTGGGAGAAGATGACGATGAAACATGTAAGCAACTTCAAACAGGGTCTAGATAGCTAGCTTCTATGCAACTCTTCCTGGTTTTCGTGTCGCGGTAAGGCAGCTAAAGGCACTCTGGAAAAACAAGACACCCCAGCAACAGGAGTTGGGAGCCCAACACTACTGGATGTGTTTGCAAATCCTGCCAGGAGCATAATGCCTGTTGTAAAGCGTGGCTATCCCGACAAGGCCAAGCAGAAATGCTCCTGAGCGCAAGCTATTCAAAGAGCGTGTCAGCTTAGGCTGCCAGGCTGCTAATTCTTCTTGTTTATAAGTTTTTAAACAATCTGTTGGCTAGCTTTTCAAGGACAAACAGCCTGGCACTGACTCAAGGTCAATTATGAAGCCTTTTCTCGTCTTAACCATCTATAATAAAAGAAGAACTGAGCTGCAAGTAAATGAATGACCAGCCAGATGAATTTCCCTCATGCCAGTTCCTGGATGTCACAAAATCCCTACGGATCCCATGGTATCCCTACCATGCTAGTTATCATCTACATGACCAAACACTGGCTTGCAGCTGGCACTCGTAACACCCATGCTAACAACCGAGGTGGAGAAATCTCCCCAGGGGCTGTGGAAAGCAATGCCTTAGGGACACCTACATCTCAAATCTATGACTCGGTAAGAAGAGACAGATGCATATCTACTTTACTATCAATGGCGCAACATTACTCAAGCCACCTCCCTCCACTTTTTCCCCCAAAACACATTAGTACAGTTAACAAATATTTAATATATGCAGGAATCCTTACATAAAGTAGACATTACAGCACATCTTAAATTCCCAGCACTGCCAATGTAGACAGATCCTTTCATGCTTAAGGTTACGCAGGGAACTGAAGGTAGCACAAGTCCACAACACCCATACTCCTTTGTTCTGATGTCTTGCAACACGGTTGCCTTAGCGACATAAATCACCTTATTGGTCATTAAATACTATTTTTCCATATAATGTTAAAACTGTTCCACAATAAAGTGTTTTTCTAAATATAATGCTTTCCCCAGACAACGCTAAAAACACTACTTAAGTTAGGCAGTTTGATATGACCAGAAGGTTTAAAAAGAAAATGGAGAGCATTTAACAGCAATCTTTATTTGTTTTGCAAAAACAAAAAACAAAACAAAAACCAACCAGAACTCATCAGCCACATTAAACTTTCCCATCCATTTGAACTCAGAGGAAAAAGTTGTACCGCAGGAAAGGTTTTATTAATCTTTCTCTGTATTTCTGGTCACACAGGGACACGAGCAATGCTACTACAGGTTACCCATGGGGGAGGGAGGTGTTCTGTCCTGATTGGAGTTAAAAGGAACATCTGTACAGAAGAACCTCAAATAACACTGCAAGTTTACATTTTCCTTGGCAGGGAGCAAAACACAAAAAGGGAGATGGAGGAGAGATGTTTATGGCCCAACCTGTCAAGGCAGACTGAAATAGGGCCAAACAGCACATGTACTTACGCCTCCTCTGCTCTGTGCCACAGCTTCCCTGCCTCTGCCCCTGTTTAATCATGTACAAAACCCATTAGTAATCTTCCACTGCTGTGCTCCTGCCTTCAACACAAAGCCACGCATTTTCTGAATGCTGCTCTGTATCAAAACCACTGCAGTCAGTAAGCGACTGCTTAACACTTTTGAGTCCAAACACAGCTACCCTCCTTCATAATATACTGCAGCCTGTTTTGGGAAGGAAAAAAAAAAAAAAAAAAAAAAAAAAAAGCAAAGTCAATAAGTCTTTAGCTTTGTGTAGTTTTTATTCGTGTTTTGCAGATTCTTTATATATACATACATATATATATATATAAAGACACGCTACTCATCAAAAGCAAATGGTTTTGACTAAAGAATATCTTGACCTCAATATTTCACCCGTCTCATTCAGTCTCCAGTTTCCCCTTGTCAGACAAGTAGTTTCTCTTGGTTCTTGGATATATCTCAATTTTAAAGAAGTTCCAGCTGAACCATTAGAACTAAAAGCGCACATCTGAAAAACAATATCCTGAAACTACAAAGGTCACACTGTCTGCCAGGAAAGAGTATCAAAATGCACTCCAACTTAGCTGGTCCTTAGACGCTGTCAGCCTAAAGCCAAACCAGTTGAGAGACAGATACTTCAAGAAAAAGCAAAGCTGTCTCTTCAGTATGCAACTGACCCAATGTCAAGATGTTGTAGTATTGGGGGAGGGAGATGGCATAAATTTATATGAACAAAGTGACGCACCTTTCAAACATGATTCAGGCCCCACTTATATCAAAGGGAAGTACTTCAGCCCATTTATCCCATTAGCATCAGCGGGCCAAAATCCAAGTCCAGCAGGCATTAAAGCACTGCTTGAAATACAAAAGCAAAGCTGAAGAATCAGACATTGCTAAGCAAAAGGGACAAAATACTTTTCGGGCAGGTAAAAACATTTTCCCAGAACATCAAAATCCCTGTCACAACTTAATAGCAGCATCCCAAGCCATTCAGATCCAAAGATCTTTGAGGATGTTGGAAACAACATCTTTTACGGAATTACGCATGCACAACACCATATTTAAGTCCTGACCACAAGCAACCCAAAGTTAGCGGTCCTCCTCCAGTCAATCCTATCTTACTCAACACAATTCCAATGGGTTACTTAGAAGTAGCACAGCATATGTCATTAATAAGCTTGGCAAACGCCTTCCTTTAGAGAAGAAAAGCCTATCTCCTACACTGCTCTTTGAGTCTAACACAGGACAGAGCTTATCGCCCGACTAAAAGGTTCACCAATGACTCTATATATAAAATCTCAAATTGCTGCCATGAAGATTTCCAATGCAGTAGTGTATTTCCGGAGGCCATCCCTCATCCTTCCTCTAATATCCTCCCAGTCTACCCTACAGAGCTGCCTTCATTTGCTATGCAGGTCTGCAAGGAACAAAACCAGACACTACTTGGATCATTGCTCCCTGTCTTTATGGGATAGAGATGGAACAGGCAGTTCCTAACTTACCAACCACAAACTGGGGAAGGCTGGTAGCAGGAAACTCCTAACACTGCTCCTAGGACTGCTCACCCTTCCCCAGCACTACGTTCAAAGATACAATCAATTACCCACAGTAGGGCTACACTGACATTTAAAACAATCCAGGAGGGGAGGTGGTGTTTGGTATTTTTAAGTAAGACAACTATAAAACACAAACTAAGCCCCAAACCTGGGGGGCTTCAGGTTACACACAACATGACTATGAAGTAAATTCAGATAACGATAGCATTTAGTTAACAGAAACATGTTACATAACCTTCTGTACTTAACGTACTGTTATTATAATTATGCATGCAGTAAAATCCTTGCCAAAGCCTTTGCAGCAAGCAGAGGGAAAAAAAAAAATCAAAACTCTGCTAATGCTTTTTGAATCCACCTCCTCGTAAGAAATCAAATAGGAAGCTGCACCCACAGCCTGGGAAACTGCATAGCCACAAGTGGTCCAAAGCCCAAGAACTATAGAGCACTTTTCCCCTTTCCCAGGCTGAGTAAGCCAGTCCAGTCATCCTTAGTGCCACTTCCAAAGACTATTAGCAAAGTCTTGTTTCAACTAGCTTTTCCAGAGCCATGAGCACATAGAAGAGTACTGTACGACTTCGGAAAGAAAAAGTGTGATAAAAAAGGCAAACTGAGGCGGAGCTGGAAAAGAAACTGGGAAAGACCAGAGAAAACGAGAGACAAGAAATCCCAGAGCATCTACCCGCAAAATGCTGGTTACTACTTCAGGCAAAGCCAACAAACATGTTCAGAACGAGGAGCCTTCTTATACCGACTTGGGTTTAAAATTATCTTTCTCACTTCTTATTATCAAAATGATTCATTTCTTCCTAGTCAAGACTTCTACAGTACACCGTATAATGACTTGCTACATCTACACAGCTACATCATCTCATTTAACACCGGCAAGATTACTGCGTCTTTTGTGCATTCCTAACTTCTGGTTGCCAAAGGTTTTGTGGCAATGTCCCATCACTAGCTTTCCCCAGCCTAGGGGTCTCCTTTGCTCTTCTATTATTTCCCCTTTAGCCAGACCCTTAACTGCTCTGTAACTCTAATGACCTGTTCCTCTAGTTCAGAGTTTCCCACTTCATGCCATAATACATGTTTATTAAAGACTAGATAAATATCAATATATTTACCCTAACTCACATTTTAAAGTGGAAAAAAAAAAGGGGGGGTGTCATTTACTCTGGCAAAGTCTACATACGGATAAACTTATGCTGCATTTTGTCGCATCTTCCATTCATGGTTTTAATTACTCTTTCCTTTAATATTTATTTTAAAACTTTACATATCAAAAGACTGACTCTTTCTTCTGTAAACACGTAACACTGCTTCAAACACACCAGGGCTGTTACCGTTTAGGAAAATAAATAGCTTTTGCACATGTTCATATTCTATTGGAACCAAAACCAAGAAATATGCAAAGAATGAAAACACAGTACTTTAGTACTCAGGGTAGAAGTTTAAAATCCTTTTTAACAAAAAAAAAAAAACGCCACCCAAAAATCCATGAAGTTCTCTTTCACTACAAACAGGGCTGATGTGTATGTGGAGAATAAACAACATGTTTAGTCACCCAAGAAAGTAAGAGCTTTTCCTACACCTTCCGGTTCACTTACTCCAAGAAGTAGTCTGCTGAGAAACAGAAATTCAAAGTTTGTGTTTTCCCTCCCAATAGGAAAAACAACCCCAAGAAAACCCACATTTTCCTCAACAAAACATACCCTTTAATTTCTCTTCTTTATACAATACCTAATCCAGAGCAATGGCATTTCTATCCCTGTAACCAGTACCAGCACCTACCAACGCTGGGAATTATCCAAGCAACTAATTGCAGGGAAGCACGATTGTGCCACAAGCCTTGGGAGGAGGTGTTAAGCTGCTCCATGCCAGCAAAGGGACACGTGAGACCTCCCAGCTCGGTTAGGGGCACCCAGAGCTCTTCCTCAGCAATCCCACACAGCTGTCCCAAGTCATACAAGCGTACGTTTGTACAAAGGGGCCACTGACATGAAATTAAGCCACCAAGTTTAAGCCAATTTTGGTATCTGAGAGCATGAGAATGAATTCAGCGGGGTAAAGCTCTAGTGGTTACGTATTCCAAGTTTATTTGGAGCAGCAATTAATGCTCTGTATACTGAAGGCTTCCATATAGATGCTATAGATGCCAGTCTTAATAGCAGACACTCAAAAAGTCACAGAAAAAATCCCAAGTATTATTCTCACTATGCCTGCTGCGATGCCCAGGCAGTATGTAACATCCCTTTCAAAACACTCAGAAGTGTGGCACACATAATTAAAACACAAGAGTTCCTTAACAATAACAACACTCGGATCCCAAATCTGGTGGCTGGCCATAGCATAATGAAACAGAAGAGCAATTAGTGATTTACACAAAACCAGGATGCAGGCTAAAAGCATGATTTATTTCCTCTAGAGAAAAAGGAAAGGACGTAAATGATAACGATTACAGTGAATATTCAGGCAAACAGATCCCTTCTGATAAGAGCAACCTGTAAGTGTCTGGTATACTATCATCACTCCTAGCTCCTACCCTACAAAAAAAAAGAATCGACTAGTGGCTTTTATATCACCAATGGCCCTACTCAGAAAATGAAAATGGTAATTATTCCTCATTAAAAAAACACTCTTGTTTTTAATTGGGGGTGGGGGTAGGGGGGTGGGGGTGGTGTCAACAACTGGAAACACACCGTTTCTCACCTTTCTTTTTAAGGCATTTTTGGATTGCAATCCTTTTGATTCAGAAGGGGCATCAGAGATCCATGGAAGGAAACAAGGTGCACACTTCCAGTCCCCAAAGGCCAGGCATCCAAGCTGAAACACACCTACCCCAATGTTCACTGAAATACCTTTTTCTGCCCTTGCAACGTGAGCCAGCAGTCAATCATCATCTCACAGGAATAAAATCCAAAACGTGCCGCTTGCCTGAATGGTGGCAACAACAGGTCTCCTCTGGCAGCACAATCATCACTAATGTGCAACTTGCATCCAAAGTTTTCAGTTCAAAAAATTAATACAGTTAAAGAAATTCAGGTCTCACAATCAGTATTTGGGGGGGGACATTCGCTGTCCCTTGCGCCTCTCACGCAGGGTTTCCTCAGGCATAAAGCCAGCCTTGGTCTCACCCGAGAGAGGACACCTCCTCACCAGAGAGGACGATACAACTTCATCTGCGAGGCTGGGGAGCAGGTCTAACATCACACGCCAGCTACCTCATGATAGCATGAGGAACCTTAAGAGACGAGGCAGCTGAGGACATCAGGTAGACATCGGGACAGCTCTGACCTCGGCTGGCCCACTTCTAAGCCCATTTCTGCACTTCTCCAGTTCTGCAAGTTGCTTGGTCCGCATAAGCTTTTATTATTGTAGGTCACACCTCTGAGCAACCTAACTGTGATGGTTACAATACATTGTGGAAGTGATGAAGCTTTCTCCACAGGGACAGCTTGAGGACAGTGTAAACCCCATCACAGGGGCAGGACCTAAACACAGCACCTGCCTACACAATCTCATTTAAGATGCAGGACAAAGAAGTCAAGAGAACACTTGATCTCCCTTCTCTCCTTCCACAGTGGCCTGAGATTCATTTCTGAAGACAAAACTAATTTCTAATATACACGAAATGTTTATGCTTGCTTGACTCAATCTGGAAAGGACAGCATGAAAAGAGTAACTGGGTCAGGGGAGCAATTTTCAAAAGTTACATTAATGTGGAGAAATCCATGTGACAACAGGAAAACCAGTAGGTGTAAAAATTCCTCTTGGCATGCCATTTCTTAGCTTTGTATTTAAAGCATCTAATTAAAAGATGCCAACCCCATGCTAACTACTTTGCTCTTTATCTTTGGTTTTAAGAAAAACGTTGTTTTAAACACAGAAATTGTTATACCATGAAATAGCAATGAGCATACGAAGGAATTGAGCACATAAAAGTCTCCTAAGACTCCTCCCGTTCAGAAGCAAAAAAGCAAGTTTCCTGATTGCCGTTCTTACAACGAGCTGCCTTTCTACAGTAACAGTTCAATTTCTGAAGCCATCTCTGGTGCCTCTTAAGATAAGAGCTCTAGAGTTAAACTTCCCAATAGAGCTGCCTTTTTTAAAAAAAATACCTGCTCCCTATCAGAGGGGATCAAGCTCACACTGTTATTTCACTATAGTGCTTTTCCTCTGTCAAGCTTCAGTAGCCACTTCGTAAAACCAATCTGCTCCAGCTGCATTACTCTCATCTTGCACAACAGAGCGGTTCTCTGCAATTGAAGTTCCTTTAAAGAAACTGTTTTGCTTTAAGGATTTTATTGAGCTTAAGATATTGTGGTGCTTTCTAGTTATGGCTAACAACTATGAAAGCATCCATTTCAAAAGCAGTAATAATTTTACTACCATTTTCCCTTTGGTGTGTAAGTACCTTCTACCTCTGCTATATAAGCCTCCAGAAGAACCAAGTGTTCACGTGTACACTGCTCTGCTTGGAAGAAAAGGTTCTTTCGTCCACAGCTTTTGAGAGAGGCAGAAACACAGCTCATCCATGAGCCTGCCACATCCAACTGACAACCCTTTGGAAAACGCTAGTTTTTAATTGTCCATTTTTACCAACCAGCTGTGGCCATTTGACATGCTTTGCACAGGGTCTCTCAAGGTCTTTTAAAACGTCTGTTGCGCTGTGAAAGCATTTGATTTAGCTTATGCTTCTGAACTAGAAATAATAAGAGTAGGAATGGCCAAGAAAATGCAAAGGAACATAGGTTGTGTGTGAAACTCCTAGACCCAGACTTCAGTTTCTGTGAAACAAAACACATTTATTCTCAAATTTGGTACTTTCAGAATCTTTCAGGACAAACCCAGAGCTGTCCTTAAAACAGACCAGGGGAGGAAAAAAAGAAACCTAGAAAACATTTTTAAGGGGATTCATATTGTACTTGGTACAGAGTATGCCTCCCTGCTGCTCCACAGAGGAGTTTTATTTCAAGGTTAGTGCCTAATTCTGTGTAAGTGATTTAGGCTTATTTTACTGATGCATTTTGCAGCCCATTTCATCATCCAACTCCTCTGTGTAATTAAAATTCCTCTTTGTCTATTTATGTGCTGGCTCCTGCCTCCACCTGAGCCCTCTGGCAAGTGCTTTTCCTGAGCCAGCCTTTAGGAGCATCAGTATCTTCATTTTGGAACCACAGGGTACATGCGTCACTTCCCTTAGACCATCTCCTCTGTCAGTTTTTAAAATCTATGCAAATTCAGCTTAATCCTTTACCATGATGGATCTAGAATCTCCACACCTCCTTTTAGCTCACCTTCTGCAAGCAGGCTTCATATCCTGCCGTATCAGCACATTGCATTTACCCACGCCAAAAACATTTTCTTACAATCTCGGTTCAAAGAGCAACCTCAAAATGGGGAAAAGCCCAGTTGAACACTGGCTTCTCAAGGAAGTTCTCAAGCATTCACATTCAGCAGTAGGGAAAACTCAGGACATGCTAATGCCATGTGCCAAGCAAGAACACCCTATAACAGCCTGATGCTGCTGTGCTGCAGGTACCAAGAGATCACGGAGGGCCAGCATCCACCCCTTCAGTTCGAGAGAACTAATGATAGTATTACAAACATCAGCATCCCATGAATTTCCATCCCTGTACAGCAGCAAAAGCAATATAGGCAGCAGGAGCTAAAGTTCAACAAACTTAGGTTTGAAGGTTTGAAGTCGGATCAGTCACTCGGCATCTCCCGAATCAGCTTCACACCATCCACTCCTGATTTTACTGCCAGTGTGTTGTGTGGGTTAGCAGTCTTATTTTAAACCTTGGCACACGCATTACTTAAATAATCCACAGATTTAAAACATCCTCAGGACTTACAGAGATGAACTTCAACAGCTTTCTGGGAGTAATAGGATTTATCGGGCCAAAAATTAAGGGGTTACAAACTCAAATTTCTGATTTATAGCAGAAGCTAGTATTTCTTAATTTAAGTCCTAGTGCAAGCTGGAATACTGTCAACCAGACTGAGTGTTATTTTTTCCAGCTCTATATTTACACTTCAAGGATTATGCAGAAGCACAGAGCAGAAGCAGAGAAGCAGGCGAAATGCCTCAATATAAACCTTTTGGGGAAGGTTCAGAGAAGTTTGGGTTATCTGTCTTCAAATGGGTTTTCAAAGCAGTGTAGATCTAGACATCCAAGAGAACTCAAGGAAGAAGGATCCAAGCTTTAAATTTAGGAAAATAATCATTTTACCTTGCACATGCACAAAAACTTGGACAAGCGTTGCGAGGAAGGCGGGTTTCTCTTCTGCCATGGAAGGAGGTGCAGCCAAAGAATTTCAGCCTCACCCATGTAAAATTAGCTATTTATTTTATATAAATCCCACAAAATGTTGTCTCCCCAGCTAGTGCTCCTACCTGCTGGTTTCGCAGCAGTGGACCAGCCACCGACTCCTGCATCTCTTCAGAGACTGGGAGAGCAGGTCTGCTCTTTAAGGTGCTCCGGGTTACTGCAAGGCAAGGATAGAGGCAGCTCTCAGCTGCCGTGTCTCTGGGGCTCCCAGTGTCACCAGAGCCACTGCTACCGGGGAAACGCTTTCATACAATTCTTACCAGCAAGGTCTGTCACAAATTTAGGGATGCACCTTGCCATGTCCTGCCTGTCAGCCATTCCCATCACTGCAACATGTGTGCACACATCAGAAAGGAGAGAGCACAAAGAGCACCACCTCCTGACTTGGTGGCTAGACTGGGGGAAGCACTGAGGGATCTCCCTTTTTCTGCCCAAAAATGAATAAGCAAAACCACATCACACCATTGCATCTACTGCTACACACTGGCTAGCCAAAACCAGAGCATGGAGACTATTTCAGAACCAGCCTGCAGTAATGCTGGCTGATTTTTAGCCCAAAGCAGGCTAGGAAACAACTGAAACATGACTCCTGTCTGAGATACAAACTTTAACCATGCTCTGAGGGTCCCATCACTCCAGGGCTTCCTTGGGAGCCTCCCCATCATCCCTCTTGATCCCCCTTCCCCGGAATACCTGAATTTTCTGTGGTCTTGCATTAGCATTACACTTCAGTGCAAGGGCATCACAATATCAACATGCCGTTAGGCTGCAAAGACCCATTTCCCAGGGACCATTTATGCAGTTTCCCCAACAAACAGCACTGTCTTTATCACATTAGGAGATATCTATATTGGTTTTCAAAAAAGACTTACTGGTCCCTAAACACCTATACGCCTCTATCAGGAACTTCCTATATTTTGGCATATCTAGGACCATTATGTTTACCCAAGTTCAAATCCATACTTGCATCAAAGGGAAACATACAGGATATTTTACGGAAAAAGTTTAGGCATGCCAAGAATTGACAAAAAATGCAGTTAGATGAATGCTGATGTAACAGTGTGCAAAGATTATAAAAATAAGGTTAACACACATTTATATAGTCACGCATGGCTTGCTAGCAGCGCTTGCACGTGCTTAAATAACAACACATATTTAAAGCCAACATTGCTTTGTCACCAAGTTATTTCAATATCCTTGGGTAGTCATCTTAGCTGCCTACAAACTTATCTAACAGTAAGTCCAATCTGAAAAATTTCTGAGAAGCAAATATCAATTCTTTAAAAGCTTCTTGTTTAAAATACACAGCGTCAAACAATTTTCTTATATTTGATAACTTTTTAAGCTAACAAACCTCAAACTCCTCAGTCTTATTTGCCTGAATACATGGAGCTTTTTACATACAGATGTTAGTTAAAACATTCCCGTTACTGATGGTTCTCATGATGTTTCACTGTTTTCCTGAAGTGTGGTGGAAAAAACAGGAGGGAAGGGGGGAGGGGGGAAGGCAAGGAGGCTCCCACAGGACTCTAAAAATATGAGTTATTTCCCAAGCAGGCAATTCTCACTATCTTTCACAGTCAACTGAAATTATCTTTATAACCTTTCCCTTTCTTTTTATCCATCAGTATAGATTCCATTTATGTTGTATTTTTAAGATTACTTTTACATCTATCCTTTTGGGAAAAAATAGTATCAGAGTAAAACTTAATTTCTTAAAGGGCAAAGATTTTTTTTAACATTACAATTTCTTCTAAAAATCTCACACCATAATAAGAATTTAACAGTAATTAACAGAGAGTACGATGCCATTTTGTTAGCCTGGATTAACAGGTATTGACATTTTACACAAGCACATACCCACCACACACTGCTATGTCGTGAAATTATGTATGATCGAGATGGGGTTTTAATCTACCAACATTTTCAATAGGCTTCAAAGCCTACAGTTACCCGCCGCAGCGACAGGAAGGAGCAGACTGGCGATGCTCGCACCACCTCGCACTTCCCCTGCCCTCTGCAGCTGGTGGGCTTGTGCAAGGGCAGCAGGGCAGCACAGCTTCCCACCCTGCGTCCCCCACGCCTGGGAGATACCCTCCTCTCCTGGACACCGGCACTCTCCCTCAGCAGCAAGGATGAAGCCATATGGGACCATTACGGGTGGTAAACATTGGCATACGCAGGTCTCTGCAGTAGGGCAGAGCTGCAGGAAGAAGAGGAAGGAGACGAAGGCAGGACAAGGACTAATGCTATGGTATGGTCCCCCTGCCCTCTACCCCTCTTGGATTTCCTTTTCCAAGCCACATCAGCTCCACACCATCCCTCTGCTGCCTCCCCAGAGATCAGGTACCCACTCCATCACCGCAGCACTGGACTCCTTCTATCCTAGCAGCAGGGCTTCTCCCCAGACATTTTAAGACATTAAAACAGACCTCAAACTTTCCTGGTGCAGCAACACAGACTTTGTCTGTTGTCCATTTCCTACATTTTCCTGTGTCAGGGAAAATGGCTTTATACAGCCAGGAAAAATGGCCAATTAAGCTTTCAAGAGGGAAGAAAAAACAGCAAGAAACTTTTGCATAAATTACTTTCATTCCTTTGAAATACTTTACATCATTCTA
This sequence comes from Burhinus oedicnemus, assembly GCA_008921705.1. Lineage (NCBI taxonomy): Eukaryota > Metazoa > Chordata > Aves > Charadriiformes > Burhinidae > Burhinus > Burhinus oedicnemus. The sequence goes on along the minus strand of VFFE01008529.1, from coordinate 311,793 downwards.
TTAAAGGGAGTTACTAAAATTTAACCCTGTCCTAATACTTTTACCCTCGTGCCTCTTTCTGCTGACCAGCATCACTACGGTGACGTAGACAGTATGCATACAGTGCCAGTCATTTCCCAGGCAAACAGAAGTTTCCCATGACAAAACTGCAGGGACACTCCCGGTGTGCCGCTCCCACGCTCCCCAAAGAGCACAGTTTTACACCCAGATGGGTACCAGGGAAACGATCACATGGAGATCCTGCCTCTCCTGCTCACAGACACAGCATGCAGGCTGCTAACGAGACAAGGTCATCACACAGTGCTAGAGGCTTCCTTAATGCCCTATATATCACAAACACCCAGGTTCCCTACTGTATTTACTTCCAGATGAAACTTTCCATGAGTTCACAGATTGTGCCCTACATGTATATATCTTCAACTCATTTAAACAACCTAATTAAACTATCTTTCCATTATGCTGCATTTAAGTCCCAATTCAATTCAGCAAGTGCTGAATTCTCCGTGTGAGAGCAACCCTCCTCCTTATTTCTCTTCCTTGCAATTGCCTTTCATCTTTCATGCTGGTTCTCTGCACAGCTTCCTCCATAGCTACAGAATTCAATACCGTGCTAAGAAACATCCCTTCGTAACAATAATCCTCTTTCCAAATAGAATTACCAAAGCACATGTAAACACGAGAGCAATGAATTAGTTGCCATATTTACCCAAACTACTGCTTCCAGTTCCTTATAATGAAATTCTATATTAAATACATAGGATGGCTTAATGTCAAGCTCCTCATTCGCTGAATTAGGTAGCTGGCCAGTAACACCCTGCAGCATCTCCCTCCAACCCATCTGAGTAATTATACTTACGAGGTTTCTGATAAAGGCTTAACTAATTTGAACAAATATTAGTCACACCAAATTACTGTAATTTAGTAACTGTTTGGAGGTCTTTCTACCCTGAGAATGCTGCAAAGGAATGACGTGTTTCTACAACAAACAACAAAATACTTAAAGTTTACGGTAGTTTCTTCTGTTCAAACAAGTTAATTCATAAAGGTAGGGGACATTTAGTGCCTGCCAGCTTCCTTCCCTTTGGAATCTGTCCTTTACACACAATAATTATACCAGGAAACCTCCCTCCATGACCAGCTAATAGACATAAGAAAAAAATCAGTTGTGACCAAGAGTCCCGCACAAAACACATTTTAGCACTGATGTCAAATCCAAGGGGTATTTTTAAACACATATTCTACACTTGAAATCTGCAGAAGTAGTTTAGAGAGGTTCCTTTTGATGCCTTTGAAAATTAAACTGTACTTAACCACCAACCTCCAACAAAAGAACTAAACGCACCACAAAACTGCTTAAAAGCATATCACAGCAAAGCATGTCTAGTGCTTCCAGGAGGGTTTTCCCAAGGGTGGGCAGAGCTGATGCTTGTCTGACGGGATATATTACCTGGGGTGCAATATAATCCGGCAACGAAGACAAAGGAAAGAAAGATTTCTGTTAGATTTCTAACAGAAAAAAAGGACAGCCAAACAATAAGAACTAGAAGACTAAATCAGTGGGTTACAACTCTATTTTGGCATAGCTACAGGAGCACACCACCAACATTTTAGCAGAGGTTTTTAAATTGTGAAGTCCAAAAGATTAAACTGTCAAATATAAGTCTGCCAGGAGTTTACTTAAAGTATTTTACAGCAGCAGCACTATTCATAACGTAAAACAAACAAGAATTACAGACACCGGCTATCCTGTACTGAGATCAGAAGCAAAAATTTATGTATTTTATTTTGTACCAAACCTTACTCTGTCACAAATTATTACTCTTAACGCACTCAAGTTAGTAGTTTACATTCATGAATATCCTAGAGTAACCTGCATCTGAATTCATTCATCTGAGATCAGTGTTGAGTATCAAATGCAGCGCAGACTACTGATAAAGGCAGAAATCTGCATCTAGTTAATCATCCTAATTGTTACGCAGACCACTTTAAAAGGCAGTAATCAGTGTTATACACAGATGTAAAGTTTGTTCAGCAGTAAAAATCACTATCTAAATGCTTACCCAAACAAATTTCACATTTTCAGGGGAGACTGAAGCTCAGCACGTTTTAGTTAAAAAAAGAAAACAGCATTTGATGGTAGGAGACAGAACTTAATAGGTTCACTTTAGATCTTAAGCTAAATCAAGTTTGATCTTTTTAAAGCATAAAAAAAGACCGCATGAGGTCTACTCATCATCCTGCAGGTGATGGAGGCCAAGTGCCTGCTGTCTTTGTCAGGTCAGGCTCCTACACTCATTTCCAGTCACCTCGCTGCAGGGTCTGCCCTTATAGCCTTGGTGACAGGCTTGCACAACCAGGACCTCTCTGAGGAGGCACAGCTAAACCAGTGTCCATTAGCAATCCCAGGGCACTCTCCGCAATGCTTCCATCAAATTCTTCTGCCAGAGCTCTGCAACCTCCCGCCTGAAACATCCTTTATGGAAGGTGAATGGAAAGTGGCAAAAGAGACGACAGTCTCAGTAGGGATCCAGGGAAGTACAGAGCTGCAAAGCTAACACCTCTGCTGGGCTTAATAATTAACTCAACTGATGCTAGTGATAAAAGGAGAGAATTTGGTCACCCGGATAAACAGTCTGCTGGAAAAAAGTCAGTACGGTTTGTATGGAGAGAAACCCTGCCTAACAAACCTTTCTGAGTTCTTCAAAGGTGCCAAACATGGACACGTACACCCATCCCTTCTGACCTATCTGAATTTCCAAAAGGACTTCAGCCAAGTCACTTACCAAAAACTAAGGGCTTTCTTAAGGAAACTAGGCAGACAGAGGTAGGAGGAAAGGTCCTATGTGGAGAGATAGATGGTTGAAAAATAGAGACAGGGTAAGAATAAGAGTAAACAGTCTCTTGGAGCAAACCAAAGTCACCAATGAAGTTCAGCAGAGACTTGGGCTCAGACTTTGGCCATTTGACACATTCATGTGAGACAAGGAAAGGGGAATGAGCAGCAAGTTGAAGAAGTTTGCTGATGATAAAAAAAGATATTGTGGTAGCAAGGCCAGGATGTGAGGAATTCCAGACAATCCTGAGAGACTGAGTCAATAATGCTACTGAGGAAAGTTAATGCAAATAAATCCAAGAAATGTAAGAAGATGCACATGGGAAAGACACTACCATGGCTATACATAACTGAGGGATTCCAAACTGACCATACTCCTGAGCAACATCTTGATGTTACGATTTCACGGATTCATGAAATTAACTCACTAGCAGTCCAAAAAGCAAATCAAACATTACAAATCTTAAAGAAACAAAACAGAACATGGTTATACTACTGTACAGCCCCAAAGCTCACCCATATGTTGAAAACTGTATACAGCCTGTATCCTCCCATCCTAAAAGGACATGTACAACTGGGATAGACTCCTGGAAAGGGATACTCATCATCAGGAATGGCTTCCATACAAAGAATATCTGAGTAGGCAACTCTTCAGGCAAGTCAGAAGCCAATTTGATGAGGAAGACAGAGGCCTACAAAATCATGAGTGGCATAATGCAGGATCAGTAACGATCTCTGCCACACAAGAGCTAAGAGCCACCAAATGAAGGAAGCCAGCTGAGAACAAGGAGGAGGAAACTCTTTACACAGCCAGCAGCAGACCCACAGACAAGTAGCACTCCTGGCCAAAGGCCATGGAGGCTGCAATGAGGTCCCAGGGGGCTGCAGACAGACCAGACAAGTATTTGGAACCAAAAACCACCAAACATTTTGAAACAGGGAAAGGTTGCACCCAGCTCTGGCAACCCCAAGCTGAGAACAGCCAGAGGCTCAGACAGCATCTATAGAGGAGGTTTTGGATAAGGTCATCCTGTTCTTATTTTTCCTTGGGCATCTGCTTACAAGGAGAGAAAAGAAGAAAAAAAAAAAAAGAAAAAAAAAGAAAGGTTGCAGAAGACAACAGATCAAAAAGAGACCAGGCTGAAGGTAAAGGGGTAAAAAAAAAATAGAAAACTAAAGCAGGACATCACACAGAGCATCCCAACAGCACTCTGCTCCTTAAAGCTCTGGCACAGCAGCAATTAGTGCTCTGCCCAGACCCATGATGAAACAAGGAAAGAGAAACAGGCACGGAAGTGCTGGGATCCTGCCCATCAACTCTGGAGCCTATCAGCCCATGGAGCTGTACCCAGCTCAGACAAGGGCAGGAGGAGGCTGCCAAGAAGATCCCATTCTTTCATAGGCTAGCAGATAGGAAAGCTATAAACCAAAAAAACAACCATAAGCTCAGGAAGAGGCTTTGGAGGAGCCAGAAGAGGAACTGCAGCCTCATGCATTAGATGAACACCTTTTCCCTGCAAAAGGGATGCAAGTCAGAGTCAATGAAGCACATCACAAATGCACCCATTTTCACCTCTCCTCGATTAATTTTCTTACGTTTGATTTCAGCAGGCGATAGACTAGCCTAAAGTATAAGTCAGCCTGCAAAAGCTCCCCATCCCTCCTGATGGCAGGAGACTACTTTCTGCCACAGGGCAAGGAAACAATGCAGAAGCACTCAGAGGCATCTTCGAGGTGCTGCTTGGAGGTGAAACCAGCCACCATGTGGCTTGCTCGAGTCCCGTATGGCATCCTGGGCTAGAGAGATGAACCCTTGGTTTAGCCCATCACAGCTGCTCTTTTATTTCTATACTTATTACATCTCCTAGAAGCGGTCAGGTACTGCTGACAGTCATAAGACCCGTTATACAGCATCCACAGCTGGTTGTATTCTGTGTTGCAAACACAGTATTTTTAGAACCAACTACAGACTTCTGTACGAGTTCAACTACTGCAACCACCACACTAGATAACTCTCAGCTGTTCTGCGTAACAGCAACGAGACAAACCCCAAGAGCAACTAGCTCAACTAGATTTGTTTTCAAATTTGCTTTAAACTTCATCTATTCCAGTCCTCCAGTGACAGTGTAGCTTGGAGCACTGGTCTCAGTTCACACCATCTGGGTCTGCTGTACAGGCCCCCAAAAAACTCCTTTTTTGAGAAGATTTATGAATTACTTCAATAGAAAAGAAAGGTTTTCTGCAGTTCACTTTTTAACCTGAAGGATAACCTCAAACAGCTCATACATACATACACAACAAATAGTCTCCTTTTGCACAGTTTTGACTTAAATAAAAAGGAATTTCGACACAATTAGATGCAGCTGTAAGCCCACGCTATCTTGGAGGGGAAAAAGACTAACTTGCAAAACATTTCAGAACTGGCCAGTAAGTACATCACAACCTTTTCTAAGTAGTGATACATGTTGTAAAGCAAGCATTTTATTTTTATGCCAGTTTTGAATGTCAGATTTTAAAAATAAGAAACACTAGCGCAGAAAATCTATATTCAGTTAACTGAGACGTACGGAAAAGCTTTTCCTGAGTCACCAAGCCTCATCCGCTACTGCCGCAGCCAAGCACACACTATAAACTTCCTCAGCACATCCTCAAGAGCCAGTTAAGGGGCTTGCTCCCACTTCTCCCATTTGAAGGTTGTTCTAGAACATCACTCCATTTAGGGAAGAAACTATCTGAATTCCAGCTTAAGTTTATTCACGCCATTTTATATCCGTTTGTTCTCATGCCAACATTGTTCTTTAGGTTAAACAACTCCTCTCCCTTTCTAGTGTTTATATCCCTGCTGTATTTGCAGATTGCAATCATATCCCCTCTCAGGCCTCATTTGCTAGACTAAACAAGCCAGGCTTTCCTCATCTCCAGAAAAATTGGCATTTCTGTTCCCCAGCACCTCTTTGCACCTGTCCCACCCGCAGCACGGGTGAGAAGACCTGTGCCAGTGTCATGGTTTGGGCTGGACTGGCCACTGAAAGAAAATGGGTTCTTTTTACCTCAAACCAGGACAGCCTGGCACTCCCCAGGAGCTCGCACCCATCCCTCCACCCCTCCTGCCCATACCCTGGTGCAACATGCTCCACTGTTGCCTTTACTTTCTCCATGGCAGCAGGACAGCAGCAGCCTGGTGCTGGTGACAAGCTAACACAGCCACCACATCTCCTGCTCTGCTGTTCCCAGCAGCAGAGCTCCTTGCTCACAGCAGGGAACAAAGGCAAGCCCTTGTCTTCTACTAGCAAGGGATGTACAAATGGTATCATTTGTTTTCAGCGCAGGTGATTTGTTCAAATGTGACCGCACATCCCATAGATCTGCCAGCCGACAGATGACAGAGATGTAATCAGTTGGTTACCTACCAGCTATCAGGATTCATTTTAGTTTTTCACAGCCTGTGTTAAAAAAATCATTACAGTAGGCAAACTCAAGTACTCAAATTCCTTCCTAACTAGCTTCCGAAGCACCACTCTCTTCAGCTCAAACCCTGCAGCCACCCTCTCTAGGCTCCTCAGACTTTCCCCATGGAAGTCACCACCCCTCCTGACCGAGGGCACAGCCGAGTCCACCCAAGACCCCACCAAAAATGACCATTTTTGTCACTGTTCCTGACTTAGCTGTAGAACTGAAAAACAAAAGAAATTATCCAGGTTCCAAGTCATGCATCCCCTCTCCTAGGAAGTGATTCCCACACTGCTGTGATCTACTGCTTAGATGCCTCCTTCACTGGGAAGGACACATTCACTTGTGCTGCTTCAGAGCCAAGAACCTTCCTCCTTGTTACAACCAAGTCATATATTCTTCATAACACATGATAAAACTATTCTTCCTCCCAAAGAGTCCTCTCCAAACCTCAATTTCCCTTAAGTGGCCAAAAAAACCCAAAATACAAGCCAAAAAGCATTCCATCAAACACTCATCGCTGTAAAGGAAGAACAAAAATACCCACGCTCACCATGGCTGTTCCAGACAAGGAAGTTAATCAGCCAAGATTTTGTCCCAAGGTCACCATAAGAGGATGTCTCTCCCTTTAAGTGCTAGGACATCTGCACACTTATTTTAACCAAATGCAATTATGCAGGCAGAAAATAGTTTTAAACACAAGACAGAGAACTCATTCAAGCTTTCAGAAAGTACCAGAGCATGAGATGGCAGGATGAGGACATGTCAGATCCAGAACAAACTGGAGGAACACACTGGCAAGCTAGAGGACATGGCAAGCCTGCAGCAGCTCAGCAGCAACCTGTACCTCAGCTTCTGGGGTGACACCGCAGACCTTAGGTGAAGCACTGTAACTTGCTGCAGATACTGCTACCCTGCACAACTTGCTGCAGATTCCATTATCCCATACGGCTACCAACAGCATCCACAACGCACAAAGTCTACCAGTCCATCACCAGTACAGGCTTTTGGGGTGGTTTTTTTTTTTGGTTTTAGTCACTTTGTGTGGAAAGCACAGAACTGCACTTATCCTCCCTAGCAAGTAGGAGTCCAGCCAAAAATTATAAAACACTGCAAACAAGCAGGCAAAGTGATGAAGCACAAATATGAACCATTACACTTTCCATCTAACATATCTGAATTCATTCCATCTCTAGCCACAACTACAAGCTGTTGTCACGGGACCCAAGTGATTTCCCGAGAACTTCAAATGCGATTAGATGGGGTTCTGTTCCGAATACTGTATTTTTGCACGCTCCCATTTGCAACCCTGCGTGCAACCCTCAAGCATGATTTGATCACACAGCTGAACTCGCACAGCCCACTCTAATAACTACCAGAAAAAGAAAAAAAGAAGAAAAAAAAGAAAAAAAAAAAAGAAAAAAAAAGAAACAAAAAAAA
>VFFE01008529.1:266596-296991 GCA_008921705.1 Burhinus oedicnemus | reverse complement strand
TCCTCCCTCTCCCCCCGCCGCGGCGCGGAGTGGGCCAGCCCGCCCCTATATAAGAGCCGGGTGGGCGGCTCCGCGCCGCAGCGTTGACGGCCGCGGGGGGTTGCGCAGGTAGCGTTGTGAGGGGGGACATCGTCGTGCCTGGGGCGCAGCCTGCTTTCTTCCCGGCTCCCTGCAGCCATGGCCTGGCAGCCTATGGAGATCAACCCCGAGGTGCGCGAGGGGCGGCGGGGCCGTGGGCAGGGGATGGGGATGGGGATGCCGGTGGCGCTGGGGAGTGAGTGCGGGATGGGGCCGGGGGCGGGCGGTGGGGCGCCGTCTCTCCCCGGCACTCATCCTTCTCCCCCCTCATTGTCTTCCAGATGCTGAACAAAGTGAGTCCCCGCCGCAGGACCGCCGGCGGGCGGGCGCCGCCCCTTCTCCCTCCATCCCTCCGCATCGTGCCCTGCCGGGGCAGTGCCGGCCGGAGGGGAGCGGCGCGGTACCGCTGCACGGGGCGCGGCCGCACCTGCGGAGCGGCGCCGAGGCCGCGCCCTCCCCCGGCGGCGCCCCCTCGGGCGGGTGGCGGCGGTGGCTGAGCGCGGCCGGCAGGGGGCGCCGCGGTGCCGCGCGTTGTGCTGTGTCACTGGGGCGCGGCGGAGGGGTGGGGGGGGGTGGCTGGGCCCCGCTGTAGGGGGGACGGGGAGGCATGTGGCCACCGGGCCACCTGCTCGCTGTGCCCCGTGCAGGTGCTGTCCCGCCTGGGGGTGGGTCCCGGCTGGCGCTTCGTGGACGTGCTGGGCTTCGAGGAGGAGTCGCTGGGCGCCGTGCCGGCCCCGGCCTGCGCGCTGCTGCTGCTGTTCCCCCTCACCGAGCAGGTAGGCGGTGGGTGGTGGCGCTCCCCGGGAAGGGGCGGGGGAAGCGGCTGTTGTGTCCCTCCTGGACCCCTCTCCTTCACAGGTCCTCGGGGCTGCAGCCCTGGAGACGACAGCTGGATGGGCTGGGTTCAGGCACGGAGCCTGTGGCTGCCCCAGTGCTGTGTGACAGCGGGTGCCCTGTGGGGTTTCTGCTGTCACCCCGGGTAGGCCAACTAGGCCACCTCTGGCCCAAATACCCCTGGAGGAAGAAGCAGACTGTTGTCAGCATTAATGTCTGTACCTGCTGGCTGCTGTCAGGAGTGTGCCTGTGTCATCTGTCCAAGCATCAGGTGGTTGGGAGTGGGTTCGGCTCGCACTGGGGCTGTAGGTGGCTGGTGGGTAGTACGTGCTGGGTGCTTGGTCCCAGCCTCCAAACAGCCTGAACTGAAACGAACTGAGCAACAAAATAAGGCCTTTTATTTCAGTACTCTTCTTAACACTTTGGTCTGTGCGTCAGACTGAGGAAAAAAACATGAGCAGTCCCGAGTGCGAGGAATAGCAATTCTGTTACCATGCTGAATCATTGCGTCTGGAGAAGCCTAAATTATTTCCGTGTCATTAGTACATTTAGTCCACTTGATGCTAAGGAAGTAGATGAGGAGATGGACTTTGAAATGAAGTGTATTTAACAGGTTCTTTAAAGGGAGAATTTTAGCCTTTTGGTAGTGATGGATTTTACATTTGTCTCTACATCGTTCTGATGGGGAGGGGTTCATGAAGGGAAGTAACCTAAAGGTACAAAGGCAAACAGTTGCAGAGACATGCCGAGTAGTCTTATTAAATGGACCAAAACAATTGAGAGAGGATATAAGAGAGCCTATCCATTATATGATTTCCCACCCCAGGCTATTTCCAGTGTATGGAACAGATGGAGAGGCTAAGAACAGTGCCTTTGGATATGTCTGAGTCATGCAGGTAGACCATTAAGACTTGGCCTGCATCCAGTATAGACATAATGATGCTTTACTGGACCTGTGCCACAAAGATGACTTTATGGGTAAATCTTTGTCCAGTTCTGGTATTGATTCTGCTGCACAACTCATTTGTCTAGTAGTTTGCACAATAAAAAGATACCACTCTGAAACGCTTTAAACGGTTACATGTTTACAGCATGAGAACTTCAGGAAACAGCAGACTGAGAAAATAAAGGACCAAGAAATCAGTTCGAAGGTGTATTTCCTGAAGCAGTCAGTCAGTAACTCCTGCGGGACAATTGGTCTGGTACATGCAGTTGCTAATAATAGAGACAAACTGAAGCTTGGTGAGTATGAAGGTTCTGAAGTGCTTGCATTTCTATTTTTTTTATAACAGAGGAAGATTGAGTGGGTATGGGCTATAGGAGACACCTGGGGCTTTCATGCAAGCCAAGTTAAGGCATGCTGTATGGCTTCAGTTGGTACATGGGTCTTCCAGCTCTTGGAGAGGGGCATGTGGTCTCGCCTACTGCCGGAATTGCAGGAGGAAATGTACTTTGACTCCTGTCTGATAGTTGCAGAGGTACTATCCTAGTGAGCGATGCAAGAGGAAAAGGGCACATGGTAGGACTGGCCAAAGTCTGTAATTGGAAGGTATCACGTTCAGAAGTAGCTATTGACACTGGTGTTGATGTCAACTGAAGAGAGAGTTATTCATGCCACTTATGCCTAATGTAAACAGACTTGCTCAGAATAGTCTGTAAATCAGTCTAAAACATCTTTTTGCTGGGAAAGTAGAATAGGATTATAAGGGTCAATAAGTAGGCTTTTCCTGTAGAGGTAATAGTTTTGATGGTACTCTTCGTATAGAAAAGGATATAAAACTGGCTTAGGCAACTGGTGGTTGGAAACTCCTAGGAAATAGAATTACAAGTTACTGTCAAAAAAGGGTTGTCGGAGTCAGGAAATATTTTATTATTCAAAGCTAGAGATAAGCAAAATATAACATGCTTTCATTATTCCAAGAGAACTTGAACCCTTTCAGTGGTGTGAGATTCCTTCTTATACAAAGGAAAACGCATATGGGTGGCTAAATGAGAGTAGCTTTGCTTTACTCTTCTTAAAAGGTTTCTCTGAAATAACACACTCTTGATGAGTCAAATGAATGATGCAGCACATCATGTAAGACTAGAACTCAACATATCTTAAATACTGCATTGCTGATTTATGTTCTGAAAAACCAAAGTAAGCCTATCATGAGCAAGTGCTGTGTTCAGGCAGTGAAACGATTTCATCTACCCATATTCTGTTAGTTGATACATAAGTGTCCTTACAGCTGGCACCTTTCTTGAATTTCTTCAAAACAGGACTGAACACCTCTGCAAATCTGCAAGGTGGGAATCGGAAAAGCTAAATCCCATTTGAAAGTGGGTTCCAAGACAAGCATCCAGAGTACCCTGAAGCACTTGAACTCTGGCTGTTTGTGTAGATTGTTGTTAATAACTTCTGGATAAATAGCTTCCTTGAAGCGGTAGTTCTTATGCTGGAGATGGTTCCAGGCTGAATGCAGTGACTCCCAGTTAGGGCAACAAGCATTGATTACTGTGGGCTGCATCTGAACTGTAACTGATGCTTTCCCTATACTGAATAAAATTTTCAATCCTGTTATGCAGATGAGGGGTCTGCCCTGAAGAAGTTTCTTGAAGAAACAGCTGATATGTCTCCTGAAGAGAGGGCTAAGCATTTTGCAAATAATAAGGTATATGAACTACACACACTGCTGACGGCTGTCAGAACTTAAAGATGTAGTAACCTTTATCTGCTTTCTTTTAAGGCTATACAAGAAGTCCACAATTCGGTTGCACAAGAAGGACAATGTCGGGTAAGATACAAATGTGTAAAATCTTGGGAGAAGGGGTTAATGAAGTAGTAGAGCAATGCAGTTTTTTGTCTGGCAGATAGCTGTTACAGCTCATGAGGAAAGAGAAATGAGTGACTTGTGGGTGAATGCTTGGGCAGGGTTTCTTCCTCAAACATAGGTTGAAAATTTGGGTTCAGACCCAGTATGAAAATGTGAATGCATGTTAGGATTTCTGGTGCTTGACCTTGTAGAGGTCTTGCAGAGACCTCTTTGGCTGAACTTAAGGTTTTAGTCCTTTGCTGCTGTTTTGTTGTTGACATCTCCTCTGTCCTGTAGTCACAAGTAGGAGTTGCAGTGCTAGGCTTTTGTCAGTCTAACAAATGTGTCTAATGGTCTTTCCTAAGGTTGAGGACAACAGTATGAACTTCCACTTCATCCTGTTTGTCAATGTGGATGGACATCTGTATGAATTGGGTAAGGTCCTGAGAGCGCTGCAGTTGGACTGGGCCTACTTTACACTGTACAGCAGTGTTGGAGGCTCAGGCTAGATACTTGGTGCTAGTTAAGCTGTTGGCTGAGGCTCTCAAAGCCAATACATAATTTGTACCTTCACTTGAAGATTTTTTTAATTGGAAGGTGGGTTGCACTGAAGGCTTAGGCCCTCTTGTAAAGCATGTCATCTCCTTTAGAGCTGGGAATACTTAGTCCCCTTCTCACTCAAGCTACGTAGTGACAATTTATTCTGACCTCCCCAATATCTTCATGTGTGTACTTGTTTCTTGGGCGCAGTATGCTCAGTTCTGCTAATTCAGAAGTAATGTTAAGTACACTGACTGATAGGACTTTCTTTCACAGATGGACTTATGCCATTTCCTGTAAACCATGGCACAAGCTCGGATGACTTGCTATTGAAGGTAAGACTTCTTCCTTCCTGTTTGTGTCCCTGAAAACAAGGCTTGTTAAGAGGATGAGAGGCATGCATTCAGTGTATAGTGGCTGTACCTACTTGCTGTACAAGTTGGTGCTTCTTATACTGTGGTAACAAGGTAGTATTGTGCCACAGAGCTAGATACCTGTTTAAGTGTATATATTAGCTGGTGCTACAAGACCTTGTAAGTTAGTTGGTAGGACCCAGAGAGGAGCTGCAAAGACTTAGTCTCTACAGCAAGTGTATTCTGATAGTCTAAACAGCTTTTTTTTCTTTTCTTCCAAGGATTCTGCTAAGATCTGCAGACAATTTACAGAACGTGAAAAGGGAGAAGTTCGTTTTTCTGCTGTGGCTTTCTGCAAGTCTGCCTGAAGCTCTGAAGAGATGCAAGGAAAGCAGTCTAATAGCACACCAGTAAATGCAGTCTAAACTCCAGTGCTTAAGTACTTGTTATACACAGCTGTTCTGGTAACTTAAATTGTTTCCACCTTTTGCTATACACAGGAGCAACATCAGCTGAGCTTATGCTAAAGGATGAGCTCAAGTTTTAATGTGAACAGTTTGGACACATCAGATGTCTTTAGACTCTTTTTTCACATGTTAAGTAGAAGATGCTTAACAGGGCTTGTTTAATCTGTATCATGTTAATTGAGCTGTTGGTTGATATTTCCTTGTCTTTAATGAGAATAAAATGTTCTGCTGGAAGACTAAATAGACTAAAGTGGTCACTGTAACTTTCTCCAAAAGGAGTGTGGCATCCTCTATAAACCTTGTTTCCAAAGGACCCTCAAAGCTCTCCTCTGAGCAGTAGTTAACGTCAGCCTCATGTTCACAGGACAATTGCTTTTTCTAGTGTCGTGAAGGTCTCCAAGGATGGAGAGGTGCACCACTGTTTGTGTAACATGTCCCAGTGCTTTACTACCCTTCTGGCAAAGCTTTTCCTAATGTCCAGTCTGAAACCTAAGCTGCAATTTGCCACCCTGAATACACTTGTTTTAGTTAGAGGGGTAAGGTATGATAAATGAACACTCAAATGTCAACTTGAAGCTGTCTGCTCTTAAACAGAGGCTGTTTGTATTAATGCTACAAGCAACAGAATAGCCACTGAATTGGTTAGTGTTGTGTTTCCTTATAGGAGACAGTATTAGAACAGGTTTTTTCCCTACCTGTGGTTAAAAGAAACCTGCTGGCTAATGCTGAACACAATCATCCTCAGCTAGCGAATGTGTGCTTACTAACTTGTGTTTGTGTTAGAAAGGCTTTGAAAGAGGCTATACTACCTCTCCCTTTCAAAATTACCTTAAAAAAAGGAGAAACCTACACTGCCTGAATTTTTAATACCAGGATGAAATTTCAGGTTCAAGGGGAAGAAAGATAATTACTATGTATTCCTTGGCCTCTCCGCCCTTCTGTGGTAATTTCTTACCTGAATCTGGCTGCTGTTTATCTGCAGCTCCTTGCTGATACCTCAGGTAGCTGTAAGAAGGGATAAAACAGCCTTCAGCTCTGGCCTGTCTTCTAATGCTTTATGTCCCAGTCTGCCTGCCAGCCATGTTGTGTGGTGCTGGGTAACTCATGTTCTTAGGTGGTTGCTGGTGCTCTGTGTATGTTGCAAACTGTTCCCTGGCTTGGCTTTTTTAAAGGGTAATTAAAAAATGCAAGTTTTGATTAAGGCCATTCGTGGTCTGAAGATATTGAGTATTGGGCCTTGTTACTGCTAATATAATTACCTGATAGCTGAAGCTAGCAGGGGGTTGCAACACGTTTTAATTCAAATTCTGAGGATTAGCTAAAGCTCAGAGTACTTAATTCAATTCTGAATGTCAGTCTTTTTCAGTTTCTGTTAGCAGGGAGGTGAAAGCTGTCTGCGGAGAAAAGGTCTGTTACGTGTCAGTCACTGTTCTGTACAACAGCATCTTATGCTGCCTGTTAGTGGTTGTCGCAGGGTGGACGGAGGCCTCCTGGGGCATCTCTGCTGCAGCCTCCTGCTCCAGCGCAGGCTCGGAGCCATGCCTGCGGCTCAGGCTGCTTAGCAACGAAGCCTGCAGGAGGGGAAATGCATGTGGCACGAGCACAGGAGGACGGAAGGAGCAATAAAAATCAGATACAGTAGGAGGAGAGGGCAGGAGAGAGAGCAGAGCCCAGTCAGCTGTATGCCATACCTGGGGGAGCATGCTTTTAATTCTGCAGGGGACTCCTTTCGTGCCTTTAAGGGCCGTGCTGAGGGTACCTGTGTTAACTCTGCCTGTCTGCAGTTACACAGGCAGTCACTCAATGCTGAAGCAACATGAATGTGCCTCTGAGGTACCACTGTATTTTTTTATAGTGATTGCAGCAGTCAAATGTTTCTGGTTTTGTTTTTGTTACCTGTGAACTGTTGCATTTCCTTGCTTTCCTGTGCATCCTCCTTAATTTAAGTAGTTCTTTTGACCCTCTCCGTTTCTCGTCTAAAATCCTATGTGTTGTTCCTGAATTTACCCCTGAATCTTCACTGTGACAATTAGTGAGAAGGGCAGGAGCTTGTGAAGCCTGTTTTGTGTTTTATGCCTGCTCTGAGAGAAATCTGTGACTGGCTCGCTGCTGCTGCTGCTCTTCCAGGTATGTGAGGAGGCTATTGAGCAAATTATTTAATTTGAATTATCAGGTTCCTGCTGTTTGGAGCGTGTCCAGAGGAGGGCCACAAAGGTGATCAGAGGGATGGAGCACCTCTCTTATGAGGACAGGCTGAGAGTTGGGGTTGTTCAGCCTGGAGAAGAGAAAGCTCCGGGGAGACCTTATTGTAGCCTTTTGGTACTTAAACGGGGCCTACAGGAAAGATGGGGACAGGCTTTTTAGCAGGGCCTGTTGCAATAGGGCAAGGGGTAATGGCTTTAATCTAAAAGAGGGGAGATTCAGACTAGATATAAGGAAGAAATATTTTATGGTGAGGATGGTGAAACACTGGCCCAGGTTGCCCAGGGAGGTGGTAGATGCCCCATCCCTGGAAACATTCAAGGTCAAGTTGGACGGGGCTCTGAGCAACCTGATGTAGTTGAAGATGTCCCTGCTCATTGCAGGGGGGTTGGACTAGGTGACCTTTAAAGGTCCCTTCTGACCCAAACTGTTGTATGATTTTTATGCAGCCTTCCAGAGCTGGACTTTTTAACAGTTTATATATAGAACTATCCTTGGAAATATTTGAGAAATGTTTAAGAATCTCAGGTAGGATTTCAGGCTTATCTGTTTAGACCTGCACATTGCTAATTTAGAACCATATCCAGGGACTGTGTACAATCTATCATTTTCCTAAGTTTTCTTCTCGGCTATGTTGAAAGCTGCAGTTAACCTGTTCTGTAGGTGGCAGCATTGGGAAACTTTCAGCAACAAGTCTGATTTAGAGCAAATGGCAAAAGGGATCCAGGCGCAGTAGTACTCAACCACATATGTAATGTTAAGTCCACAGGTTGTCCTACCGCTTTCAGTGGGACCACTCACATGCTTCAGCACAGCTCTGATTTCAGAGCCAAATACCCAATCCTTAATTTAGTCAAAAGTTAACTTAGGCGTGATGTAACATCCAAAGCCTCTTATGCATTTCAATAGCTTTGGCTTAGGTCCATAGCTTATTTGCAGCTGATACAGCACTACACCACCTCTTTGTCCAGTATATACTGCTGTACAATATATGTAGTACTATTTCCATGCTAAATAGGATTCTTTTTTTCTGTGGGGTAAGGAAAGAAAGAGTAGGAATAACTCCAGCAGCATCCAGCTTTTGATGCACAGACCAGTTTATCAATCTATAAATATCTAAGATGGAGAACGAGTTACCTGAAAAAGGGAACTAGGCGTACTAGTATCCTCTGCCTTTGATGCAAAGGCGCTGGGGAGCTTTGGGGGCCAGTCCCATTAGCCTGTGCGCTGGGCGTAGGGAGAAAACAGGAGACTGGCAGTAAACCTCGTCGTCACAGATTCCCTCTCCTGCTGCTGCCGACAGCCAAGAGGAGGCTGATGACAGGATTGCAGCTCAGTGAGACTGTGTCCCAAATGGGAACAAACAAGAACTGGGAAAAATGCAGCCAGAAGCTGAGTAACAGCATTAAAATTCCTTTGTGACCAAAGGAATTGAAATATCACTCGTGTTTTGTCATTTTAAAGTTCTTGTGCAGGGTGATATTAAGTTACAGGGAGCGGTTGACATTCCAAATGCTTCGAACCCAAGGGACCTCAACAGATGGGAGGATGGGGCTAGAAGAAACCTCACAGAGTTCAACCTGGTGAGGTGCAGAGCCTGGCACCTGGCTGGAGCCACCGCATGTCTCTGCAAAGGCTGGGAGACGACGGGCTGAGTTGCAGCCCTGCTCGACAGGCCCTGGGGGTTACGGCAGGTGCCAAATTGAACACAAGGCCATGTGTTGTGTGCTCTTCTCGCGAGTAAGGCAAATTGCATGCTGTGTTGGGAGTTGTACTGGGAGGAGCGAGGCCAGCAGATGGAGGGAAGTTATTATCCATCTCTACTTGGCACTGGTGAGGCTGCACCTGGAATAGTGTGTTCAGTTCTGGGTGTCGTCCCCCCCCGGTCCAAGAAGGACATGGAGGAATCTGGAGAGGGTCCAGCAGAAGGCTACTGAGGCAGCCAGAGGCACGGAGCATATGGCCTACAAGGAGCGGTTGGTGGAGCTGGGAGCGTATAGTCTGGCATGGAGTAGACTAAGGGAGGATCTAATTGTAGCCTACAACTACTTCAAGGGCAGTTGCAAAGATGACAAAGCCAATTTTTTTCATGGTAGTAGGAGATGGTATATCAAAGGGCAGTAACCGCAAATTGTAGGTTGGAAGGTTCAGTTCAGGACATTCGGAAACTAGAAGAATAGTTCTTCACTCTACTGTACTGGTAGTACAGTACTGGAACAAGTCATCAGAGAAATAGGGGCATGTCCATCCTTGGAAGTTTGTGAGGGACCAGGATTTAACAACCAGCTTTTGTTAAGCTGCCCCAGGTTACCTGTTATAGTATGAGAAATTGCAACAGCCGTCAGCATTGCTCCAGTCTTGGGAAGGGAGCGCTGTGCTCCTTGATGAGGAGCTAATCATGAGTCTCCTCCCCATGCCATGCGTGGGGGAGCCATTCCCTGCAGGAAGAGCTGGAGGCTGATGGTGCTGAGTGCTGCTTTTCTGCTCTGGCTGGGGTGGAAGGACAAGAATGGCTGCAGGAAGAGCAGCTGATGTATCTAGGAGGAGGTGTGGGTTTTGTTGCTGATGGAAGGGTTGTCTCTTCACAAAGAGTCGGGGAAAGCAGAGGCCGGGGCAGATCTGAGGTAGCTCTTCCACGGTCAATGAATCAGAAACAGAAGTATGGGGATTCCTCCCTGAGGATGTGTGTAACATCACCAAGGGTGACAGGGAACCCTACTGGGAATGGGGTGCAGGAAAAAGAGTGGAGAATGCTTGATAAGGAAAATGGGAAAAGGAGAGAATTTCTGCTTGTTTTTTAATAGTCATCTTTCCAGCACCACAATCAACAACATGAGATAGTTTAATGAAGTTTCCCAACCCCTTAAAGAATTGCTGTGCATCAGAAATGCAGTTCTAGATGAAGCCCAATGCACAAGTAACAAGCAACATAGAACTGATTTGAAAATGTCCTATGCACTTTTTGCTTAGATGAGTTTCAGATGTGGTTAGCTGCTATTGTAAGGCCTGCAGCAAGATATAAAAAGTGAGGAGATCTGCATGATGTTGGAGGAACAAGACTGGGCAAAGGTATCCCAGTGGGTTTAGCATTTCAAGCAGAGTACTGTAAAAAAACAAGACAGTCAATTCCATTGCTTAAGAACACTCAATACCATACTGAGAGTTGTTATTACTTACAGCACTGTAGCCAGACTGAACTGCATTTTCTTTTCAAGTCTTTATACATGTGCATGTTAACATCTTACCAGAACAGCTTCGACTCTTAATGTATGGAGAGTGGGAGAAATGCAGTTTTACTGTCCCCAGTCTGCAAGTAAGGAACTGAGATTGAGTGATTTGCCTAAGGTGGTGCTTGAAATTGATGGCAGAGTTGGAATTAAAACTAACTCTCTAACTACATGTGGAGCTTTCTGTAGGCAGATTTTTATATTTACACTAGTTTGGCTTTGGGCCTGAGTTAATATACCCTACCTCTTAGCATGGCTTATTAGCTAAAGCTCAGTGTTAGACTAACCACAACTTGATTGACTTGGAGAACAGTCAGGTGAACTCATGTCTGTCTGCAAAAGAGGGTCTATATTGACGTATAGTCCCTTGAGTCCCCTTCTAACACCTCAAGATATTTCTCCAGTAGACTTCTATTGCATCACGATTCAAGAAATACGACTTTCTCCCTCCTTTTCCCCCTCCCATCCCACAACAACGTTTAGCAACACTGGGAAGCTGAGGAGCATGCGTAAATCTGAGCTGCAGATGCTTACAGAAAAGAAGCTGGTTGCAGTACTCAGGCTGTCTGACGTACGGAAGAGTCAGGTGGCAAAGTTGCGGCCACATTCAAGGTGGTTTTATGGAATGGCTTGAAGAAGTATTGACAAAGGAACAAGATCGTTCAGAAAATAATATCATTATTTGGCTACCTTGATACTTTCTCTGACTTTACCAACCATTCTTTCTCCTTTCACTGAACAATGGATCTGAAGGTCAAGTCATGCCAATAAACAACATATTTGTCAGGCTCAATTTTTACTGAACAAATGGAGAGATACTGGGTGGTTAATTTTTCCTTACTTCAGAAAGCAGCTATTAGAGGTTTCTGATGCAGCCTGGTGCTACATATGGGGGCAGACGTGATCTCCCTTAAGTATGACACCCAGTTTGGGACTTGGTTTTCAATTTTCTGTATCTCAACAAGACCCTCTGGCAACCAGTCAGAAAGTAACACCCGCTGCGTTTTGAGAAATGGCAGCAGTGACGACAGACTTGCCTGTAAAACGTCATGCAAATCTTTTATAAAAGGTGGTAAAATCCTGTGTTTGGTTTGAATCAGTCTGATGCATGTTCATGGCCCTGGATCAGGCTGTGAAGATTTAGGGAAGTTTTTCTGCAGGCACACGGTTGCTCTTTGGGAAAGTGCAGTGTTTCAGGGCAATGAGAAACTGCTGGTTAAGCAGCCGGGGATCCTGCACAACATGTTTTACAAAAGTTGCTTCATTTCTACTGCCCCGTATGCCGCGGCTGCTGCAGGGATACATGTCACGGAGATGACTGACTTTAATCCCTCGCTTAGCTGCCGTTTGGATGGGGATAGCTCATGGCTGCCGCTCCTGAGGCTTGTAACAGGAGAGAGCCCCGGGAGAGCCTGCGGCCGCTGCCTGTGTTTCCTGCAGGGAATATGCTTGCTATGTTGCAAGCCAAGAACCACACGCTCATTGACAGACTGAAAGAACACGGGAAGAAATTAATTTAAAATCTTTTTGACTTTCACAACTTGAGATGTTTCTCCCACCAGCAGATAACAAAATGCAGGTCTTGGTGGGTTTTTTTATCCTATAGGCTTGGCAGGAACATTTGAAAGGAGAATCCACAAGTGCACTTGGGCCCCTGTGACATGCAATGAAAAGGGAACAAATAACGCTTCTCAAAAAACCGAAACATTAGCTCCACAACAACGTTATTTTTGCTAGTGATGTTCATTTGATACGTGCATGTCGGGAAACGTCATTTTATCACTGTGGCAGAAGACTCTGTTAGATTCAGTGGGGCAGGGAAAAGTGCTCTGCTCAAATCTGCTAGCTAAGTTCAGCTCCTAGGCTGCAACAGGAGTACTTATTTTTAATTACTACGTACCACTTGGGCTCTGATTTTGCAAAGCACCTCACCTCATGGTTAGCCCACGATTTCAACTAAATCAAGCCTTCAGTTAGGCTCAAGCACATGGTTGAAGTTACGTATAGGCTGAAGTGATTTCCTTAGTCAGACACTTGATGATATTTCCACATCTGTTTAGATTCAGAGCCTGATCCCATCATATTAGGAGGGCAAAATTCCCTTTGTTTTCAAGTGGAAGCCCCTCACTTGGCATTTTTCACTCTGGATTAGGCAGGGAATTAGCAAACTGCCAATCCTTCTTACAAAATTATACCAATTCTACTACATCAAGCAGGACAAGCTTTCCTTAGAATGATTAAACTTTTCCAAGATTTCATATCCTCACTCATCAGACTCCATTTACTGCAGGAAATTACAGTTAAGCTGTAGGAAGACTTTCCCTGACTAAATCCAATGTTTATAAATTATAACCAGGCAGAAAATGTGAGCCTCAACAATGCAGCTATAGTCTGAAGTGTAAGCGTTCACAAGTTCAACTGCTTTCCAAAATACTTTTTACCGCAGCAGTAACATGAGTTTGTATAAATAAAGTATACATTTTTAGCATATTTGCACACTGCAATATAATAGATAACGTTTGTGTGTATTAGAAGAACGCAGACCTGTGTGGGCTGTCTCTGTCTTTGTTCTCAGACAGGAGATTTTTGGACTTTTTACCAGCGGTGACCACCAACAGAGCAACTCCCCTCTGTTCGGGGGTTTTTTCATAAGAATGCTGCTGGAAAGCTTCTTAAGAAATAAGCTCTATAAAGCTTCTTAAGAAATAAAACAATAACAAGTTGGACATGGTTTATCCAGTCCCACATTATTCTTCATGGTTATGGCAAGATCTCAATATTCTTCCTTCAAGTACTTCAGCAGTTATGCCAAGGTATACTTCTTCTTATATCCATATAATAACTTCATACATACAGTATGTGCCAACAGGTGAAGAAAAGACTCTCTCCAGAGAAAGGAGCAGAACTAGCGGCACTGAGGGACAGAACTGGCCAAACAGTTTATCTTCAGGTTTTCTTGCACTGTCCTGAACAAATCACTGACTGGACCCAGATTCGTTATTTTCTCTTATGTACGTAACAGATTTAATACCTTACCCACATTGTGTAAAATATGCAGCATACAACATGGATCATCATAATATAGAAAATAATTAAAAAACTTTAGGTCTACATGAGAAATCATAAAACTTAAATGCAGTCAATACATCCTGTATGGTACTTCTTTAAAATGCTTGAGATAGAGCTACTGCTCACAAGCATATTCATGCGTATGAGGAAAAGAATTTGTTAGGAACAGAAAGAAGATTTGTTACTGCATTGAATTTAGGGAAACTTTTTCATACACTGACTCCTGGAATAGGCTAAGCTTAAATTCTAGGTTTTAAATTTCTGGGTTTTAAATTAGGCTCTTAGCTCCTAACCATAGGTGCAGAGAGACTGGGCTCAAGTATATTTTGTGGAGCTCCTCTTCTTTATGGATGACTGCAAGTGACCTCCAGGTATGCCTCTAGGACACTGCTAAAGCCAACAGCAAAATCAACAGCAGTGAATGTATGGGGTGGGGAGCATAAATTAGGGAACTTCAACACGAGGTTAGTGCTTGGCCACGGCAGAGTGAGTGGCCAGCCCCTCGGGGAGAGGACTTCACCCCTTGACTCTACATGGAACCAACAACAGTTAAACCAGGCATGACACTCAGCATTCCCATTTAGGACCAGCTTTAAAAAAGAAAATAGCCCCACTGTGCACCGACAAATTCAGCTTAATTGAAAATGTTCGCACCCAGGAGAATTCTGGCCCGTGACCTAGATAATACAGAGGCAAACCATTGTGTGACTGCATCTCTTTAGTAAATGTAGTACCACAGTCAGCAGTCTGCAAAAATACTCATTTTCAAAGCAAGCTTTCAGTGACGCTTTCAGAATGACTTCTGTTTCAGGAGGGAAACACAGATGCAGGAACTAGAAAGGGCTTTCAACGCCTGCTTGTTTATTTGTTTATATTCATTCTTATCTGAGGCAAAATAAAAGTTTGTGCATATTTCATTTGCAAATAAAGCATGAACAGTGAAATCTATGATAAAGCAAAAGGGTATGAAGTGGCACCCTTAAAAAATCTGTCCGGTATATATGAGATAACTAGCTGGAGGAAACCTCTGCAAATACTAACAGGCATATACTTCGTAAGCTGTGAAAAGAAAGAAACCACCCATAATGAAGCAAAGTGCACTGAAACTCATGTCATTTCTTGCAGGGAATTGTAGTTGACCTTTCTGCATTGGAAAAGGATAGGACACCTGAAATTATTGGAATTGACTACTAGAAAAAGTTTCCCAAACTACAGCCAGTACATGCTTATGGTATTCAGTTCTACAACTGCTGCCCACAGTACCGATGGACAAGCCTCCCGTTTCATGGTTCATTTAAAACTAGAGCTGATCTGAAAAATGTTTGGGGTCTGGAATGGTCTTCTTGTATAGGAATGTGCTGTACTCTAACATACAGATTTTGTACTTGAATTGGTAATGAGTTTCACTGATGTGTTGTGGCCCAGATGTGCTGGTTTTAGTACATCTCTATGTCTGCTAGTCTGGGGAGCCTTCAGGATGAGCCACAACAGACGGACAGAAGCAACGCAGGTCTGCATTCCTTCACAGCAGCCACACAGCATGAGCTATGCTGGAGTTTAACCGGCGTGCAACGATGTGGGGACTGCTTTCCAGAATGGTCTTTATCTTAAGATATCCTCTCTATTCCCACCATATGTCGAAGGGTGACAGCTTCCACCGATCCTGCGCAGAATACCTCTGCCCAAGAAACTCCATGGAGCTCTCATCTCAACGAGAGCTAATGACTCTCGTTGTCATGCCCTTATTTTTGGGGACTATCATCTTACTGTGTGCTACTTTCTACAGGCTGGTGGGCATTTAGAAAAAAGATGACAGGCAAAGGAAGATGTCTGTGGTGAAAGAACTACAGGTCTGTATTTCCGGAATGGCAGCATCTAGGATCACATCTCAGCTAGTCGGAATTCTGTGATTTAACAACTATTTTGTTACCTCTCTGGAACTAAGATCCTAAGTATTAGTCCTGCTGGAAGGCAAATTTTAGTTCTCCCTTATCATTTAAAATATTTTCCCTGAACCTAAGATGTCGAAGGCTTTTGAAAAGATAACACAGCATTTTCTGTGAATACCAAATAAATTTTAAAAGTAGTTTTCAGCAGTGAAAGACTTTAAACTGTTTCTTTTAAAAGTATCTGTAAATTTTTGTCTTATTTCTCATTTTTGTATTCTCAGAGTTGTTTTGCAAGTAGGCTTTTGCCAGTGTTGAAAATGGAAGCACATTGCTGTAAGTAGGCACAAGAAATTCAGATGCACAGTGAAGCTGGTTTTTTCGATCTTATGTCCTCCAGAATCAGGGTCTGAATGAAGCAAGTTTGGGCAAGAAGACATTAGAAAAGTAACTGGAGTGAATTATTCCTTTCATTTAAGAACAGTTAATTCAGTTTCTTCAGGGTTATAAGACCAACTCCTAAGCCAGCTGAAGTTGATGGCAAAACACCCAGTGATGGCAAATGGTACTACAGTAGATCCTGGGTCTTCTTTTACTCACCTAACCAAAATCTACAGACTTACAAGAGGCAGAGAGTTTCCAAACCAAAGCCGTTATTGCCCAAAGCAATGAGGATGCTTAGTGATAAGCCACAGTGCTGTTGCCAACCGGTAGAAAAAAAGCAGGAGGGCTGGGTGGTCAGGCTAGGTCAGTGGAGCCTTACACCCTGCTCTGCCACCAGCTTTCTCCGGCAAACTACACACGGCTAATTCCTCAGTGAACGGCAAGTGTGGCAAAGCCCCACTCCCGCACGCTCCATCACTCAGGGAAAGCTCAGCCTTCAGTTGGGCAGTGCGATCCCCTACAAAACCAACGGGAGGAACAAGGGAATTATGGCTGGAGAGCACAGAAACCTACAAGCTGAGTGGGGCATTGCTTAAACTAGCTGGTGGGAAATACTGCGTCTAGTCACTGGTTTACTCCAAAAGGAGTCAAACACATTGTGATGGCAAGAGGGAGGTGTTTATCCCTGCTTAATATTCTTACTGTGAATAGTCTCCTAATGTTAGGTGCCCTTTTGAATGAGAGAAAGAGACGCGACAGACAGCCCTAGGTTACGTCCCTTCTCTGGCTAGGCTTTTTCTTCTGCTCTGCAGCGAAAACATGTGCTGAAGCCCTCTATGTTTAACCAAGTTTAACTACTAAGCTATCTGGCACTTCATGGTGAATGGCTCTCTCACTCTCTGCCTGCAGAGGTCCTCCACTTGGTAAGCAACAAAATAGTCACTGGAATAGGGACTTGAAACTGACTTCTTCCACACCAGTTTCTAACTCCTCATCATGAAGTCAACATCTCAACATCTCTCCTTGGCTTAATGTACATCCAGTTTCTTTACGCAAACTGTAATTCAGAGAGCTGTACAAGTCACTGTACACTGCAACATTCTGCTGGTGGTCGCCAGCTCTGAAAACATGGAAGCGTCAGCTGCAGGTACAATAGGGAGCTCAAGGTAGACCCCTGACCTCCCAGTCAGACCCTTTCCCACTGGGTGATAACTGGACATGCACTCTGAGAATTGTAAGACCGTCCTCAATTCTGTCTTGTGCAAATCCTCACCTATGTACCCTTAGTAGCCCACCCCCTTGGCAAGGAGAAGGCCAAGATTAAGAGTCCCCTGGCCCTTAACTGATACCACCAAGCAGCTCTGTGTTACCAGGAGGTGGAGGCCCACTAGAAAAAACAAATGCAAGACTGGGACAACACTGGCAGAAAAATATGGTTTGCAGGAACTAGGGAGGGGGAAGCTGAACAGGTTTTCTGAGGATTTCAGTAATGCCTAAAGATTCAGAGTTTTCTGTTGGATTTAACGTTTAGTTCCAGCTGATGGTTAAAACAGTGACCTGGTTGCTGAAGGCACAAAATAAGGTTTTTGAAGGCAATGAGACCTCAGTTTGCAGGCTGGTGCTGTGTTCCTTCTATAGATGGCACTGTAACTTACCAAATGCTTTACTTCCCTGCCCATTATTTTCTTCTGATGCTATCAGCATTATGCCATCTCAAAAAAGCACACTGAAGGTAAAAAAAACCTCAAAACCATCAGTGACATTGGGATGCACCTCAAATCACAAGTGTGATTTCTGGTCTCAAGAACATTATAGCATTATATGGGACCAGATCAGAAAACACCCTAGTTCAGTATCCAGCCTCTGTGAATGGCCAATAGCATGACCTTGGGGTAGAATGTAAGAGGAGACTAAACATACAGTGGTGCGCCCTTACATGCTGTACCAGCTTACAAGGAGCTGGAGGGACACCATACAGGCAGATGTCGTACCTTTACATTTAATACCCCTCGACAGAATTTTCTTCAGTGAATTTCTTCAATTGCTTTTGCACCCAAAACAGATGGTCCTGGCTGAAACATAACTTCTGACTTTTTTCCAGAGTGAACATAAATCCAAATGCATTGTACGACATTTGAAGCAATTAATGTGCAAATGATTATCATTACGAGCAGGAGCTAACTAAAACCAACTGCTAACACATGACAAGTCATACATGGTTTCCTCCATTATCTTTCTCTTTGCACATAACTGCTTCATGATAAGGACTCTTCTATCTCAACAATGCCATGTATAAACGGCACAGTCAGCATCCCCAGTGCTCGTCGGTAGTTTAACAAACAACATTCTCAGTGACACTAGGGCCAATACATCAGTTCACTTAACTCTGTTTATAACCACAAAACATTTCCAAAAATATCATTGAATGAAAACACCCTCCATAAAAAGACTTGTTAATTCATCAAATTTACAGGAGTATCAGCAAATTACCTTGATTCACAGAGTCACAACCCTTTGTGAAATCCACACGGACAACCCAACAGCCTGGCTTCTCCTCCAGACGCAGAGCTCACATTGCAGCAAAGTGGGCTGTGTAAGTTTTACAGACAGAAAGCTACCACAGCACCAACAAACACCATATGCCTGAAAGCAAAGTAACAAATCCTAGTTCCTACAAATCTGACACACCGAGAAAAACCCAGAATTCCTTCTTAAGCTGTAACAAAAGGTATATTTCTACGTAATGTAACTATTTCAACTGTGCCTCAAAATATTTTGTCTATTTCTTCAATAACCTCAAAATATATATGTTAAAAAGTTTTAAAAGCAATATCAGTATTCTGTTTCCAATCCCAGGTGCAACTTTAGTTGCATATATAATTTTAAGATAAATTGTCATTATATACCTTTCTTTCCGGCAGTACTCCTGCTGATATCACCCAGAATTAGTAACTTGTAAATATCTATGAAAAAAATTAATCCCTTTATCTTTCGGAAATTTACAGCAGTATTCTTCAAAAGTAAATACACAGATAGTAGAATGTATACAATAACTGAGCCAGATTTATGATTACGATTATGAAGAAATAGGCCACGGTTTATACCTGATAAGCACAGTGTATTTATTCTGTGGAGAGTGAAAGATTTATTACGTGTTTAAGCATTCATTTCCTTATTTTTGTGCATGTTTTCTGTAAAGGATGTGTTAACTGTATTATGATCACTTGAGAACTTAAACGCGTTTGGAAAGTCAGTCCTAAGTTTCGCAGTCACTCACCATGTTATAAACTAAGGCTATCTGTTGATGTAAACATCTCCCTCCGTACTTCTGCACGGTGTTTTTGTAAGAAGAAATCAGTCAGAGGATGGCTTTCGTATTATAGTGTTCTGATAAAGTAATTTCAATTCAGGCGTCGAGGGCCAGAAGTTTACGAGGGAGATAAGGAGCGGATCCTGGAAGTTCGGGTGTGCTCTCCCCACTGTATAGCCTCCTCTCTGGGATGGGCTGCAGAAACCCCATCTCTTTCTCCCCTCTCTGCATTTCACAGCCTTGAGCACTGAAAAATAGAAATGTATTCATAAGGTCTATGTGCTCTTGCCAAGTTCATGAGGGGGAGGCAGCAGAATTAGTGAAAAAACAACAAAGGTCCATATCCAATGTATGGAAAAGCGGGCTCTCCTTTTGCCCCCGCTCACAGCTCCTTCTCACCTGCCCACGGGCTGAAGCGCTTTCCCCTGCATTGCTCCTGGCGGCCCCAGCACTTCCGAGCCCTCGGAAAACAAGAGCCATACAGCCTTTGCATTGAAGCAGCCTTAAGAACTGGCAGGTTTAATGGAGCATGTGTACAGCGCTCACACTTCTCCACAGCACCTCCAGCATGTGCATATGCACACCAGGATGGTTTCCAGCTGGGTTCTGCTATGCTGTGAGTGCCTTCTGCTGCTTTCAGCGCTCCGTACTCCACTCTTCCACAGTGTTTCAGCAGCTCAAGAAACTAACTGCTGTCGAAAGCCAAAGGGAAGGCTGTAGCAACCTGGTGATGCTGGGACATGCCCACAGATTGCCATAGCACGTGCCTTGAAGAACCACTGTTTCTCCAGAAAGAGATGTCTTGCTCTCCACACATAAGCTCCCATTTTCCTTGCTGTAGTGCCCCCCTCCTCTAGGTTTAGATCATGAACACTTGAGTGCTGTAGCTTCTTCAAAGTACAAAGGCAGCACTGGCTCCTAGCAAGACAGCCAAAGGGTAGAGTTCCACCTTACAAGAGCTCCCACAGCTGACAGCCCACTCACTGCACTGCTGGAAAATCCTTCTCTCTGTAGAAGCACTTGCACGCCTTTCCTTACTCACTGGGGCGAAGATCCCACAGGTCTTGATTGCCAACAAGGTTTGAGAGTCTTTATTCCTGACGGGCTCATGATTTCACAGTTTCACTGAGGCAGGTAAGATGCTGGCCAATCTCACAAGGTGCTCCAGAGGTTGATCATCCCTTCCTGCACAACAATCTTTGCTACATTCTGGTTGGAAAGTGGTCTATAAAGAGAACAATTTGCAATGAAGTTTGATTGAAAAGTCTGGAAGTCGTGCACAGACACAAATTTGGCACGTAGACTGGTCTAATTCAGCACTGAAAACTGATTAAAACACTCATTTTCAGAGAAACATCATTCCGCAAACTGTCTAAAGTTAACTGGAGGTCCCTTGTCCCTTAGAAAAGGTTGATGCTGAACTGAAGTTTGCCAACTGATGAATTACTCTGGTGTCCCCTGTGCTGTCTGACCTGAACTTAGTGCTATGACCTCTACAAGATTTCCTTAATGGTAGCGCTCCAATCTCTTAGAGGCACGCCATCATTTTGATCTTTTGCTGACCTACTAGCATGCTAAGCAAACATGGTGCCTTAGGACTGGAATTTTTTAAGGCACAGACGGGACTTAGGTGCTTGATCCCATCAATTTTGATGAGATTTGAGCATCTAACTTGTTTAACAACTTACGAAAATCCCTATCCAGTTTCCTGGGCACGAGCCATCAATACAGTGAGGACACATTCCATGAATTCTATATTTCAAGAAGAAAAAACACTCAGTAAATATGGTCCTTATGAAAAGCAATGATTAATTGAAAAATGTAGATATACTGCAAAGTGCTGGCTTGGATTAGCTACAGGTATGACAGTTGTGCAACCTGCAGATTGCCTATCCTTTCCTCTGGCTAGATCAGGAGCTCTTATGATAGGCAGTCCCACCAGTGCCCAAAAAGTGCCAGAGAATAGGAGTCAACAGGTATTGGCAATTATTTCAGTAATATGGATTATCAACTCCCAGAAAGTATATTCTGTTCTCTTGAGTGATCAGTTGAGGTTTTCTCGACCTTTGGGCTTCTTTAGGAGGCCCACAGAGGAGCACTGAGGCCTCTAAACTGGGAAAAAATCCAGACACTTTTGCTGGCCAGACAGAAAGACATAATTAAAAAAGTAATAATGAGAGAAAGTTACGAAAATAACTTTAAAGGGATTTCCCCCCCAATTTTGCTATTTTAAGGGCAGCCCTCATGAACTTTTTTGGCTGTACACTCAATAGCAGTGATTTCTTGGCAATCTCATTAGCTCCACTTCCGTATGGGTGGGCAGCTCTCATATAATAAATTATTTAGCAGTTCAGACAGTGATTCAACAAATTGTAATATCCTTCTCTTCCCTGACAGTTTGTCAGCATGGACTATGGTCCAACAGACAGGCCTATGTCACCACATCCATTCCTAAAGCAGGCTGGTAAAGAGCCAACTCTGCTCCAAAATGTGCTCCACAGTACTCGGGCTTGAGCAAATAAGCCCAGCTTGTTAAGCCAGGGTCAGTGGTACAGTAGAGGTTTGGAGCTGGCTCATGTCTGACGAGCTGGGAACAGAATGAACTTACGTCTGGGCTCAAAAGAGCGGAGTGAAAAGCTTACGTGAACCCTTCCAGCCCTGAGAGGTGTGGAAGGCCCTGCTGGACCCACACTCCTGCAGGATAGGGCCTTCTACTTTCAGAAAAGTCCCCAGGGAAGTCAGGTTCCCTGTGAAGTCAGGTTTGATCCCCAAGAGGTCCAGAAGACAGCAGAGGAAGTCATTCTGTAGGAGCACTGAAAGGTTGTAAGAAGGTCCAGCAAATATTCATAGTACTGCTTGTTTCTTTAGTACCTAAATGTCACACATATATATTAAGAAGTATTCTGTACCTGTGGTCACACTTAGATTTACATTTTCCACCATCAGTAGCTCCAGTGAATGAGCTTTCAGCTGGTGTGTGCAAGTGGTGGAATAATATTGCTACGATATACCAACCTGTTGGTACTTGCAGTTTAGGGAATTATAAGAAAGGTTGCTATCTGGGGAGATGTCCACAGCTCCTCCTAACTCGCAGTAGTAATTTAGGTGGGGTTGCAAATAATGCTCCATCCTTTGAAACGATGGGTGGAACAAAATAAAGAACATAAGAGCCTTCATTTTGAATTTGGACTGATGGCTGATTTTGACACCCTGAATCTTATGAATATGTGACCGTCCATGTCTGTGATGGCATGACAGATGCCGTCTGTCCCAGAAACGGTACCTTTTGCACCAAAGCACCTCCACAGGCTTTGATGAGTGTCTTGTTCTGCAAGGATTGTCAGGCCACAGGAGATCACTGAGCAAGGCAGCCTGCCTTCAGGACATAAACTCACCTACATCTTACACTACACTGCTTTGTCTTGCTTCCAGTTGAACACAATCCACTCCTAAATATTGTCCTTTAGAAATTCAATACATAGGAGAAAAAAAACCCCTAATATTCCTGTGTCATGGAACTAAATTCTAAAATAAGATATATGGTTGTCCTACTGCATGAAGTCAGTCTTTTTTCTTGTTTTTTTTCTTGTTTTCTGCCCCGCTGCTTCTCTTCTTCCTTTCCATTTTCCACTTTTGGCTGCCTATTTCCTGTTGAGAAAATGAATATTCCAATTCACTGTGAACCAGCTAATGCCCCAAACAAATTTGGATAAAGCCCAGCGTTAATTCCAGAGACAGGTTTTCCCTTTTGATCTGCTCCACAGGGAAAGTTACTAAGAAAAGAAAAGGGAAGATACCGTTCACCAGTTCTTTCTGAATGATGCAGGTCACCGCCAAAATTAAAGGCTGAATGTGATGTGGCTTTTCCCAGATTCCTCAGAATTTCACAGGCAGCTACCTAGCAAATAGCTGTTCTAACATCAGTGAGAGGGTTTTTTGCTGTTCCTTTTGCATGTTTGATAAAAACAATCTGGTTTGGTGAACTACATGGTTATGCCACCACTACACAAAATTTGTTATACACCAAGGAAACGAATATCAGAACCCAGCAATTTAGTTTGGAAGCTAGAATTTGGTTTCCAAATCACCTTTTTTTTCCATGTACAGTTTTTTACATTTGACACCAGTCTGGCAAAAGTTTCTAACTGCCTTCATCGCGTGCTGTCTCATACATGAGAGCCCCTGCCTTCCCCCAGACACCACAACTCTGTGGCACTCGTTTGAAGCTACGGCTGGCTGCGGAGGTTTGCAGGCTGCTGAACAACCTGCTCTGGCAACTTACCATTTCATGTACCGAGCCCGGGCAGACTCAGCCGCACTTACTGAACCGCCCAGCCGGCACGGGCTCTCTGAGCACGTTGGCTGACTTAAAAAAACCTCTTCCTAGGTGATGGTGCTATGAAAGAGATGTTTAGAAACATCGCCCTGAGAGTACTAAAACCCCTCTACCGTGTAATGCCACTCCTCACCCAGATTTGAATAAATCTATACTTTTGAAAATTGACTCAAGATGGGGTAAGATGCAACGGGGTAAGATGCATGCTGGGCGGGTGGCAGCAGGGCAAGACGCCGCATTTAAATGAGCAGAGTGCAAAATCAGCTGGAAGGTTATTGCAGGTACATACTGGAAGTGGAGATTCCTGCTCTGGATTGGACGGTGTTTGGAAGAACACCCCACTTCCACTTCCAGTCTTTATGAAGGAGGTTGTAAGAAAGTAGCTAAAAAGCAGTCAAACTCAGAAAAAAAGTGGAAGGGAAATGTGTTTTGCCCTTCTGTACTGCTTCCAGCTCAGCGTAGAAGCAAAGGCTGTTTGTTGTTTTTGCATTAAGCAAACCGGGTGTCGCATTGGCAGGTACACAAGCCTACAATCATCGGCTCCCCACCAATGCGCTTTTGTTTTAACGAGCTAAAAAGATGCTTGATAGCAGCTGGTGAAAGGCCCATTGTCCTGCCACATCCTTTCCCTGACTTGACGGGTCAGGAGAGCAGAACTGCGCAGCTCTGGGAGCGGAGAGCGGGGTGGGAGAGCCGCGCTTTCCTTCGGAGCCCTCTTTCAGTTTGCTGGTTTGTGCGTGTCGTCATTTTCCTTTCATAATATGGCATGTATGTTACGGGAGGCCCTAGAAAGAACATGTACGGCCCTGGACCTTACTGCGCTTGGTAGCTATGATCACAGTATGAAAGGATGCTCCGTGGCCTGACAAGTTCACTGGTTTTGTGCTCAGGTTTATTCTTTCCTTTTCCTTGGTACCTCATTCCTCTTTACTTCGGGTTGCTTCACCTCCTTTTCACCACTCCTCTTTCTGTGGATACCGTCTCCGCTTCTCTTTTACGTAATTGCTCTTCAGTCAACTCAATTTATGCCTTTTTAACCTTGTGTAACTTAGTATCGCTTACTTGTGATATTTCTCCCTTCCCTAGCCTTCTTTCCCGGTGGTTTTCATGGTTTATATTTGTTGTGCTGCCCCTCCACCTACTACGTGTGAATAAGAGGAAGGGAGAAGTACCTGTGACCGGAGGGAGAGACAATGGGGTTGAATGCAGTTACAAAACGGAGAGACAGGGGACTATGGCAGGCTGGGACGAAGAAAAGCAGGCTGGTGGAGAAAAAAAGGATGCTCGTTAAAGAGGAGGCTGGATATAGGAATTTCCTATACCAGAGGAAAGGCAGGTCTTGATGAGAACAATATAAAGAAGGAAGGAAGCGGTTGTTTGGGTGAGTGGGAGAACTGACCGTGGCTGCGGATGAAAGGAGAAGCTGAGCCAGGCTTGGTGCAATCAGCAGAGCTAGCAGCCTGGAGCCCTCCAGGAGAGGCAGAACCAAGTGTCAAAGCCACAAAGAAGGGCCAGGCAGGGAAAAATGCACACCTAAAAGCACGGCAGCCCTCGAAACACAGAGGTACTGATCAGGGATTTGTTACACAGGGAACAGAGAGGATGGCGAAGACCCCCAAAATTATGCTTTGTAAATGACATTGAATATTTACAGGCATTTATGAATGTGATCTCCCATTTTGAATCGCCTGCGCTCTGATTCATTAGGCTTATAGCTAGTTAAATAGCAACATGTGTAGTAGTATATCAGATCCTGGATAGCCAACAGCTTTTAAAATCTAAAAACTTAATTGAATGCAAAGACAGGTTAATAGGAAAACATTAAATGGTGCTCAGCTACCAGGTGACAACTGGACATATTAGCTCTCAAAAATCAGTATAAAATTCCAAAATAGAGAGAAACTGCTTCACAAAAGGGCTTCATGCTCTCCCAGGACAGGGTGAGGAGGGATAACACTGCTTTTCTCCAAGGAAAGAGCAAATTCAGATGATCTACCCACTCCTGTAATTCCCAGAATGACAGAGAACATCGATGCCAAGCCTGACAATATGTTGCTGAGCGAGGGGTAGCAGAGAGAAAGTGACTGTGATAGAAGGCAGCGTGGCCGGGATAAACAAACAGGTGCTGTCAGCCAAATGCTGAACACTGCAAATGCACCACAGCAGATGCCCTGATTAAATAAAATGTGAAGTCACAACATTTGTTTGAGTGATTGAAAAAAAGATCAACATGCTCTCATGATCACAGATTCATTGATTTTTCATGAGAATTAAAAATAACTAAACCTCTGGTGTTACTTTTCTTTTAGCTTGTAAGTTTTTAAAAAATGAATTAAAAAACCTCTTGAATGGGAACAGGTTTCCTTTAAGTCATTTTTCAAAATTGTTTTTTTTCTGTGTCTTGCTTCTGAGTGGGTATCTTTACCAGCCGGCTCTCAGAGACAGCCTGCGTGGCACGGAGAGTTGAACTGTCTTTGAATCTAGTTTTATCAAGGAAGAAAACGCTAAACTTCTGGCAAAGATCTCTCCCACCACCCTCCTCTGCCTTGATAGATGCTGCCGTAAGAGCTCTTCTCACCTGCTCCCTCAGCTCACCTCTCAGTTCACCCTTTCACAGACGACAAGCTGTGAAAGTACACAGCCTGCCTTCAGTAGCCAGTAGAAAAAAATCTCAAAATGCTGTTCATACAGTATTAACAGTTAATATCTGTTGAGAGGTCTTAATACCAAAGATGCTTTATGCCAGGGCTGTCCAACTCCCGCGCCATCACCAGGCAGCCCCGTTGCTCTTTGCCACGGTGTGAGCCCCGTGACAGCTCAGAGGCTGCATCGCCGAGCCGCTCCGAAATAATCCGGAGGTTATACACAGCTGGATGTGCCTACCCCCATTCTATACTCTAGAGAACGAAGGAATTCCAAGCAGAATTTTTACAATAAATACCATATGCCCTCAAGTTCTCTGTGTGACATGCAGTGGTTTGTTAAAGGGACGAAAAGGACAAGCAAACCAATGAAATGTATAGAAGTCCTTGAGCAAACAACTGAGAAGATATTTAGCCAGAGCAGTCTGGTTAGGGCTCAGCTCAGATTTCTCCAAAATCTGGCCCAGGATTGTGCAACATCCCCAACTAGGACCATTATGGTCTGGGGGAAAAAGAAGCTCTGCTAAGAGAATATCAGTCAGGACTGACAGATTGTGGAGGAGATAAGGAGGCAGAAAAGCCCTGGTCCCGGCAGGATAAATTCCCTTCCTAACCAGCCCAGGCGCCTTGCTGGTTTAAGGTGAATTTATAAAAGCTCACAAAAAAAAGACTAGTAAGGCAGGTAAAATAGAATAGAAATAGAGGATCTTTTGATATTTCACCCATTTGCTCTTTGTCCAAAGTTTTTTTGGGTAAAAGTAATTTTTTCCAAACGGAGTGAGCCCATGTCACTGGAAGCACGTTCTGTCAGATCTGTTTTGAAGGAAAAGGTTTATTGTGAGGTTAATACAACCAGAAAAAGGAGTGAGAGCACAAAGATGCCAACTAGGAGTAGTTTTGCACAGAGCATGGTCTCAAACCCCAAACCCATTCCGTCAGGGAGCCCCATTGGCGCGGCAGAAGCTGCCCAGGGCACAGCTCCCTCCGTGCCAGCTGCTCGTTGCTGCCGCGGGATAAACCAGGCCTGCCACGACACCAGTCAGGCCTTATTAAATCCCTGCTCCTGCTATTCAAGAGGCTTAAAGATTTTAGATATTATGTTGAAGACAAAAAGGAACAGGAGAGTTCTTCTTCCCAGCAGAGAAAACTAAATTGGGTAGAAGACCAAACCGTTTAATAAAATACAATTTGAACCCTCACCCCGCCTGAAACCGCGTCTTCCTAAAAGCCTCTGTTTCTCCTCCTGTGCACAGCAGCAGAGAGATCCCTGAGAATCAGAGAAGACCCTCTTCCTCTGCTTGTAGCTTCTCCTATAACCACCATAATACACATTTTTCCACAATTACTTGCGCATAGGCACAGTCTCCTTTTGGGAAAGGTGAATGCACCCGGACAAAGATTCGCAGCTCAACACCGGTGTCGGCTCTGCCATAGGTTTTCCCCTGTCTAACAAGCACAGAGGCAAGTTTGTTGCAGGTGATAAGGACTACTGAGACGCTAGCTTGACTTTTACTGGAAAGAAAAACAGACAAGCTAAGCCAAAGCTTGTTTTTCTTTTTTTTAAAGAAGAGCGTTTTGCAAACAGCTACAAGAAAAATTCCCCTATTTTGTTGCCGTTACATCGCTATGTTTCTAGTAATGCTTCTGGTGAGGAGCAGCAGAGTGACCTCAGGAAAACCCTGCTGGGGTTTTTAAGGTGCTTGTTTTCATATTTTGCCTCCCGTACCAGTTGCCAGGGCGGCCGTAATAGGGAAAGGAAAACCGTTGAAAAACCTGTGACTGGTACTCAAGGGGCTTAGAGCAAGCCCTGCAACTCCTCAGGCAGATGGTGGTTTAAAAAAAAAAAAAAAAAAAGCAAGCTGGGCTAATGCTAGAAGTGTGTTTCCATGGGAACACAGAGATAGGGATGCTGCCTCGTACTTGACCAAATGGGAAGCAGGTTCAGGATTAGGATTAGGACAGAAGTGGCCAGATTCCTGCTGCCATTCAGGGTGACTTTTACACTCCTAAATACACGCCAGAGGTCTTTAAAGGACCGCACTATTTCTATAACCATGTTTTAGTGTGGATTTAATCAATTTTAAAGGATGCGTATGCTTGAATGTAAGTGTGCGTATAAGAGTGTGTACAGGAGTATGTATAAAAGCACATAATCTTTTGTGATCCATGAAAACTGAATGTATAGATGAGAAACGAATGTCCACCTCTCAGTTTAAGACAAGGTACGTGGTGGTGGTCTCTGTATCAAAGGGTTGCTCTGTGTGGTATGATGCTCACCTCAGGCCATTCTAGCTCTTCCAGTTCTCTGAGAGGTGATGTTGGCATCACCAGACAGCAAAATC
The DNA here is from genome assembly GCA_008921705.1 of Burhinus oedicnemus. Taxonomy (NCBI): domain Eukaryota; kingdom Metazoa; phylum Chordata; class Aves; order Charadriiformes; family Burhinidae; genus Burhinus; species Burhinus oedicnemus. The sequence continues at coordinate 268,526 of VFFE01008529.1, read as the reverse complement.
ATACATTTGATATCGCATTTGATAATAAAAAAAAAAGAGGCAGGACAATTATTTTAAATTGTTAGTCTTCCACTGCCCCAGGAGAATAAATCTAATTGACGCCTGATATACATTGGTGTTATTTAAATATTACAAGAATCAGAAAATAGTTTGTGTTAGCATAAGTATTTCAAAATACAATTATTATTTCTCTCTACATCTTTGAGATTAGATTACCATTCATTTAGTTGCATTGTTATCTAGTTGCAATTCTCAGAAAAATCCCTATAAACTCATCTCCTGTTTTTAGGCCCTTCGTTATTCCAGCAAACTTCAAACAATAAACAAAGACCAAAACAAAAGGTAGAGAACAATAAAGACAAAATCCCGGAATGGAAATAGAGCTAAATATATGCATTTATGTGATATATTTATATTTGAAGAGTTAGTCATTTTTTTTGTTTGACTAATTTATAACAATACACAAGATTCAAAATCCAAAGTTTTGAAATGAGGCCAATTCATGCCTAAAATAAAGGCACGTTGAATAGTAGATCCGACAGTTTGCTTCTCGTCAAAATTCGTTGACAACTATCACAAGCTGAAAACATGACCAGTTATGGCACCTCTCAAAAAAACCCCTTAGTAGCAGGGGTTAATGTTTGCATACCTGTGTTTCCAGCACGCAGATAACTTTCTGTGCTTGAATAAATACAAACAAGTAACTTTGGCTCATCTTTCAAAAACTTACAAGTGGAGATTTTTACAATTTGGCTTTAAAAAGGCCTTGACAAAAATTTTTCTTCCCTCTTTCTAGAAACTACTATGCTTAACCTTCGGCTCAAGAGCACCTGTTTGAGCTAGGACTGCTCACATGACACAAGTTAGGTGTGCAAGTCTCTGCAGGACAGTGCTTTCTTCCCTTGCACAAAGAGAAAAAAAAAGAACATCCACGCACGGTGTTTTTAAGCACACCTTGCTGCCTGCTTTGCTTTTGGATGAAGAGAAGCGCTGTCTGGTACCGTGCTGACCCTCATGCATTTTAGCAAAGCCCCACGTTGCCCCCCAGCAGGAGGAGATGCCTGCAGGGGCGTCCAAGGCACCTGCTGGTGCCCGCTCCCGGGGCAGGAGCCCTGTAGCCCCGGGGTGGCTGGGTGAGGGTCTAGGGAAGGGAGTGAAGCCCTTTCCTGACGTGGAGGGGGCTGGAGTCTCTCAGGTGCTTCATGCAATCATAGAATCACAGAATGGTTTAGGTTGGAAGGGACTTTCAAGATTACCTAGTTGCAACCCCCTTCCATGGGCAGGGACCCCTGCCACTAGACCTGGTTGCTCAAAGCCCCATCCAGCCTGGCCTTGAACACTTCCAGGGATGGGGCATCCACAACTTCCCTGGGCAGCCTGTTCCAGTGCCTCACCACACTCAGAGTGAAAAATGTCTTCCTGAGATCTAATCTAAAATCTACTCTCTTCCAGTTTGAAGCCATTACCCCTTGTCCTATCACTACATGCCCTTGTCAAAAGTCCCTCTCCATATTTCTTATAGGCCCCTTCCAGATACTGGAAGGCTGCTATAAGGTCTCCCCGGAGCCTTCTCTTCTCCAGGCTGAACAACCCCAACTCTCTCAGCCTGTCCTAGAAGTGCTCCATCCCTCTGACCACCTTCGTGGCTCTCCTCTGGACCCACTTCAACAGGTCCATGTTGTGTTGAGGACTCCAAAGCTGGACGCAGTACTCCATAATAACGTTAATTACTGTTCAGGTGTTTAATGCAACAGCCGCAACCAGCAGCTCGCCGCCTCCACGGGCGGCTCCGTGCCCCCCGGGAGCTGCGGGGCCGGGGGGGGATCGGCTGCCTCCCCCCCCAAAAAAAAACCCAAACCAAACCCAACCCCAAACCCCACGGGGGTCGCTTGCCATCGTCCGCACCCCGAGGGGTGCCCACCCCCCCCCC
>VFFE01008529.1:58359-266576 GCA_008921705.1 Burhinus oedicnemus | reverse complement strand
CCCCCCCCCCCCCCCCGCTTTGGCTCGCTGCAGGGAAGGCGGCCGGCGCCTGCCGCGCCGCTGCTCAGCCCCCGCGCAGCGTGCGCGCCTTTGGATGGAGCCCTCCCCCCCCTCCGCGCATCTCTTCCAAACTTAATCTCCTAATCGCATTTCCCCTCCCCGCCCCCGGCGTTGGGATGAACGGGGCGGCTGTAAACAGGAGCCGCGCAGGTGCGCGCAGCGGGCGCGGACGCGTCCCCGCAGCCGCGGCGGCCCGGAGGCGGCGGGGACACCCGCTCCCCCTCGCCCCCCCCCCGGCCCTGTGCCCGGCCAGCGCCCCGCGGCCGCGCAGGGAACGCTCCGCAGTGCGCGGAGCGGCGGAGGGGGGGGCAGCGGTGTCCCGCGGGAGGGCTCCCCTGCAGCCCCGGCTCCCGTCGCTCAGCCCGGCCGAGGAGAGACGTGCAGTGTCGCTCTTCAGGCAGGGCAGGAAAATAGAGCTGCTCGCTGCTTGGTCGTGCCATAAAATGCAAAGACAGGCAGGTGGAGGGTGAAATTTAATAGTTAAATATTTTGGCATGTAACAATAGGGACACTTTAAATAGCTCTTCGTCTGATTGCCGGCACAGAACACGCGTGAAGGTGGTATAAGCCCAGATACCAGGGTAACGGCTCCCTTCGGCTGCGGGCTCTGAATTTAATCTGCAGCTTTTTGTGAGCCTTGGTGGGTTCTCTTTTCTGACAGGGGTTAGGCAAATTGTTCTTGAAATTGTTGTGACTTTAAGGTTCCCTGAAGCCCTGGGAATTTCAGACTGTAATGGTTCACTCCGATATCAGCCGGAAAGGTAATGCTGTGTCAGACTTCAGGGAATTGGCACTGACACAGTAAAGCTGGCTGGTGTAGGGCCAGAGGCAGAAGAACAATGAGGAATGTGAAAAGAAGGGCTTTTGTGCCAAGGAAAGGTGAGTATGCAGCCTGGAAGAGGAAAAGTGAAGTGCGTGTAAACACTGGTTGTCTTGGGAAGATGAATATGGTGGTTTCTATATAGCCTTCTTTATAGTACAGCACCGAGAGGTGGGCGCATGACTGTGTCATACATATGGTACATAAAATACCTTGTGACTTCTGCTGACTGCTAATGAAGCCAAGAACTCGATGGCGAAGCAATTCTCTGTAGGTAACGAAGCTGCCAGCAATCACTCCAGGCGTGATAATAACAATTAAGGGACTGTAAGTCTTCCTGTATAAGAGCAGAAACTTGCGGGTCAGGCGGAAACTCCCCTCTTGGGCAGTTTATTCCGCAGTTCACCGTGACAGGAGGTCTCGCGCCTGCTCTTGTGCGACCCAGGGCCTGGTGAGCAGAGCTCCTTGTGCCCTCCGTGCAGGCCGGAGAGGTCCATGCGTACAAAGGAAGCTGTCTATAACTTACTGTGCTTCCTCCTTCACTTTTTTAATCTGCTTGATGCATGAATGACAAAGCTGTAACGTGCTGTTGCTGTTGCCACCGTCCTCTTGCCTACGGGAGTGTCCGGAGCCTGGAGCATCGCCACGGCTGTGGTGCGAGAGGGAAGCATCTGCCTTTCCAGCAATGCCCAGACTGGATGCTTCTACTAAGAGAAAGGAGGAAGAAGCTGCCAGTGAAGCAAACGTGGCTTAATTTGCCTAACGCATTGTATTTCCTTTTAATCCCAGTTTGGCTTAAGCTCTGGAGCAGGAGGGTTATTATCTCTTCCGAAAATCTGGTCAGCGTTCGCTGTTCTAAATCTGGATGATTTGGACTGAGTGAATTACGCAGAACTTGACACATTAGTCCAAAGTTACTGAAAAGCAGTGTCAATCTTAAAAAGAAATAAAATTAAAAATTGAGGAGTGTTATAGGTATCAACATTCAGTGTGCCAAGCCCTGTTGATTTGGGTGAAAACCAGAAATAGGGGTCACGCCGTGTCTGGCTGCTAGACCCATCTGCTTCGGCTGGCTCTGTATTTGTCTCTCACCAATTTATTCTTTGGCCCGGAGACGTTAGCAAACGTGCAGCCTGTTGTGTCTTCCAGCTCGCTTCTGACCATTTAAAATGTCATCTCTCTCAAATGAAAATAAAAGAAACAATTCTGGTTGCAAGCTGGTGGACCTCCCTAGTATGGAAAAGGCAGGCTGGTGAGGACGTTAGCAGTGTGAGACAGCTTCAGACCTGTCTGAGGCTGCAGAATAGTGCCATGCGAGGAAATTAAAGCAGAAATGGACAGACTGAAAACTCTGAGCTTGCTGTGCATTTTTATTTTTAACGATTAAGTTGTGTGAGTTGCTAGTTGGATTCTCATCTGGTTTAAATCCTCGTGTGAGCGCTGTCACCATTGTGTAGCGCTGACAGGAATCCACCCTGTGGTCTGCAGTGCATTTCTCCTCTGGTGGGGCTGGGAAGGGAGGCTGTCCTCTTTTTACACATGGGGAGCAAAGACATGAAGTGACGAATATCTAGATCTGCAAGGATCGAGGTACTTCCCTTCCGCTGGTCCAGAGGTCTCAGGGGCCTTGATTTTACTCCCTGGGTCTGTGACCTTTCACCAGAGCAGTCTTCTGGTTGCCAGAAGTCTTCTTTTTCCTCTGCCGGCATTCCTTTAATCTGGACGCTGCAGGATAGGGGAGTCTAAGTTGCACTGTTGGGTGGATACCCATAATAATCCTCTTGTCTCTCCTTGGAGCTCTGAACCAGTCGCACTAAATTCAGCTGGGTGGGGAAAAGGGCCAGAGCTCTGCCTCTTACTGCCAAGGCTGCTTGTGTATTTAACAGTTTGTGTTTTGTAAGAGAGTATTTCGAGTGGTGATAGATTTGGTGTCATCTGTATGTTGTAGAAGGTGGTGGGATTTTTTGAATTCTGTGGACTTTCTGCTTTGATTGCAAGTCACTTCGGGTAGGAAACCGGAGTTCAGCCTTAACAGTGTATTTAATTTTACATAAATATCAACCGTGCTTCCCTCTGTGTAACAGTAAACCAGTCCTATTATTTTAGTTTAGCTTGGCATCTGCTACTTAAGTGAAGAATGCCCTCTTAATGATAAAATGAACCATATTAGTAGCACTCAGAGGAATTAAAAGAAAGGCACCAAATGAAAAACCCTGTGAGAGAGCTCCATCAATCTGCATTATTAAAGGTGAGGTATCTCATTTCAATTAATGCATCTCGGTTTCACTGAAAGAATATATCAGCCTTGTAAAGCCTAGTAGGTTACTACAGCAAAATAACAAATCTAATGTAATCTAATGGCCTGTAATTTTGAAATGTCAAGGTTCCCTGTATGTGTACTTAAACTAGAATAACTGATGGTTGAAAGAACATCTGTATAAACAGAGTTATTCTTGCTGCAAAGATTCGTAAGAATAATGCAGTAATAAAGTCGCATTTAATACCAGTGTAACTCCTAAGGGTATTGTTATCTCCTCATCGCACCTCCTAGCCTTGCCTCATTAATATGCTCTCCCCTCATTGTTGAGACTTGGTTCAATTAGGGATGGCTTTTCCATAGACTTATATTCCTTAGAAACTTTGCCAGCTGATAAGAATGCTTCCTTTATAGTTGTACGGTAATAATAAACAAGTCATGTTTTTCTGTCCCCTATGGTCAGCGCTTGACTCTGCTGTTCCCGCTGGATGTGTATAGGCTAAACCCCATCAACTTTCAAGAAGTCTGCTACTTTTCTCCTATATATATTCCCCTTGAGAATTCTCTTGTTAAGGAGAAATTTGCCAGCCAGAGGGGTTTTTTGGGTGCGAGGGGGCTATTTTCTTTTTTCCTTCTAGCAGATCACTTACCTCTGTTAGCGTTCCGTATTGAAAGTGGCAGTCTTGAGTTGGTAGCAGTGGCACTGCTTCTTGGAGAAGCGGTGGGGCCAGGTGCATTTCTAAGTGCTTCTGGATGTGTCACATCATCCAGCGGAATAGGCATGCCACTTCGGCACCACCATGTCTGTGAAAGACTATGTGGGGTATAAAACCAGGAAAGTGACTCAGACTTCATGTGACTGTCTTGTGCCAGGAGTCTGGAAGCAAGGTTTCTTTAGGGTGTCTCTCCTTCCTGTAGATGAAGTGCAAGAGAACTGAGGCTTATGGCTCCCACTGCAAAAACATAACTTCAAAGGAGGTGAAGGTAGTTAATCGCCGAACTCTTGTCTACTTGGTGAAGGGACTTGATTGGTAAATCTGCTGTGGGGGTCTGGAACTTGAGGAACACACAGATTTGTTTATATGACCTTCAAAATGTGGAATGACACTAAGTGGGGTGCCCTGACTTTGAGGAACATCAGAGATAAAGCTCTTTTGATGAAAAGTATTGATTAAGCTAACTGATTCACTAATTATACAAGTAACCTGTGTCCCACAGGAGTGTTTCTATTTCCAAATATGTGTAGACATCTACTTTTCCTTTGCTTTGAAGCTGATTTTAAGATCCTTGAACAGGGACTCTAGTTCTGCTGGACACTGATAGAGTTCCTAGAATGGTGGCGCCTCCAGCCAGACTGGGACCTTCAGGTGCCACTGCGGTCTTGCCATTACCTGGACAGGAATAGATCAAATCCGACAAACATTTTCTCCGGGAAGCAGTTCCAGAGAAGTCAGTCTGACTGCCTTATGAGAGTATTTGAATACAACCATTTAAGTGTAGAATGATGCACTAAGCTTTAAGACTGCATGGTTTTATTAATCAAATACTGTAGGAAAGTTGTTGAACGAGCCTCCGAGCAGTGCCTACAGTTCAAATTTCTCAGTGTTTAGCCTTTCTTTCTTTTTTCCTCCTTTTCTTCTGCTGGAAGAGTGTCTTACCTACATACTTTACATAATGTGTTGGGAATGAACTTATGAAAGTGAGTAAGTGTATTCTCAGACTAGAAGGAACCTATGCAAATGGATTAGACGAGTTGCCTGATTTGTGGACAGCTGAATTTAGGCCAGATGAATCCTTCCCACAGTGTCTATAAGGCAACCATGGAAAGCCAAAAGGTGCGTGGCTGGCTTCTGGACCTAGATGGATGTAAATGCAGAATAACTTTACTGTCGTTATAGTGACTGGACTCGGAGAGGAATTCTTCCCTGCTATCTCTACATCTCCTCCTGGGCAGTGTTTAGGGACTGCAGACAGGGCAGATGACATGCTCTTCATTCTGGCCAAGTTAGTCATTCAGTGGAATGAAAACTAAATTGATTTAAAGGGGGTGGAAGAACCCACCCAAACTCTCTGACCCTATCAGACTACCACCTTCTAGAAATTTTTTCCTCTCCCAGTTGCCTGGCAGCTGACCTTCTGTCCTGTATACATGGACCCAATTCCCTTGTCAGGAGATCCGTTTAAGCCATGTTACAAGTAGCGCTTGGCATGGGGGTGAGAAAAATCAGAACAACAATACTATTGATAAAGGGATAAGGTCAGGAAATGCAGGACTGAGCTGTTAATTGTCTTAAAACTGAATTAATTTCTCCTTTCAGTACTAAAATTTTAAAATAGGTAAAAGATCTGCCCTTAACACCAGAGTCTGGAATGCCATTATGCAATTGGTGGTGAAGATCAGTTAACGCAGCTATGTAACCTCATTGCACTTGTTCTGCTAGTGTTAACTACATTTTTTAAATTTTTTTTTTTTTTTTAGGGAAAGTATTGCTCCTCTAGAAAGGAAGTTGCAATCTTTCCCAAGTATGGAGGACAAATAGGTTGATACAACAGAATTGTTTTCTAGCTTCTAAAATGTGTTGGCCGATCTGGGAAGTGTTGTTTCATGGCAGGCTGTAAAAAATGCATTATCTTTTGTTTGGAAAGCTACCAGTCTAGAAGCTTTTTGTCCATGTATGAATACTTCTGTGCATTGGTTCTCTGCAAACATCCCAACAAGAACAGTTCTGGAACAATGTTACAGAAAAAAGCAAGATTTATAGGGGTGACAGTGTAATTTAAAAGGGCAGCTGCACAGGGGGAAGGTATGAACATTTTGGCATGCAGACCCTGAAGATCTAAGCTTTCCCTCCTTCTCCTTCCAATATATCATTTAAACAAGAAAGTACTGACTGCAACAGCTACTACGGCACCGATAACATAACATCAAAATTGATAGCTGAAGCTTCTCCCAGCTATGTTAATCGCTGTCTGAGGTGAAGGGGCTGCAGCGCATGTCCTGGAGACGGCCGTGTAAGAATGTGAAGAACTGTAACACACCCCAGCTTAAAATGAAAAACCCCTGCCTATTACTGCCTTTTATTTTATAAACAGAATAAACGTACTCCCTGTACCTGGGACAGGGTGGGGAGTGACTGCTGGGGCAGCAGCTCTGCTGGAAAGGACCTGGGGGCACCTGCAGGACAACAGGCTCGGCGCGAACCTGCAGTGTCCTGGCAGCAGGAGAGGTTAGCCCTTGGTGGTTATTCTGGAGCCAGTAGATTGATGGAAATGACTGTTTGCTTCTGCTTGGCACTTGCCAGGCCACACCTGAAATACTGTTGGGCCTGTTGGAGCGAGTCCAGAGGAGGCCACCAAGATGATCAGAGGGCTGGAGCACCTCTGCTATGAAGACAGGCTGAGAGAGTTGGGGTTGTTCAGCCTGGAGAAGAGAAGGCTCCAGGCAGACCTTATAGTGGCCTTCTAGAACCGAAAGGGGGCCTTACAGGAAAGATGGGGAGGGACTCTTTATGAGGGAGTGTAGTGATAGGATGAGGGGTAACGATTTTAAACTAAAAGATTCAGATTGGATATTAGGAAGAAATTCTTTACTTGTGAGTGTGGTGAGGCACTGGAACAGGTTGCCCAGGGAAGTTGTGGAGGCCCCATCCCTGGAGGTGTTCAAGGCCAGGCTGGATGTGGCTTTGAGCAACCTGATCTAGTGGGAGGTGTCCCAGCCTATGGCAGGGGGGTTGGAACTAGATGGTCTTTAAGGTCCCTTCCAACTGTAACCATTCTATGATTCTATACTGCATCCAGTTTTGGGGGCCAGAGCGCAGAAGGGACACTGGCAGGCTGGAGGGAGCTGAGCGGAGAGGCCCCAGGTTGGCTGGAGCTGGAGGACTTGCCCTCAGAGAGATGCTGCTGGAGCTGGGCTACTTCAGGAGAGGTGGCTTTGTGGGGACGTGGAAGCAGCCTGCCAGCACCTGTGGGCAGGTTTTTGAGAAGACAGAGCCAGGCACTTCACAGAGGTATGTGGCAGAAGGGTGGGATGCTTGTCTTAAACTAAAATAGGGATGATTATGACTTAGCATAAGGAAAAGTTTCTTCACCACAAGGCCAGCTGAGCATTGATGCAGGTCACCCAGAGAGGCTGGGAGATGACCATTCTTGGAAGGTTTCATGCCTGACTGGGCAAAGTTGGAAACAGACTGGTCAGACCTGAGAGCTGCCCTTGCATGGAGCAGGAGGTTGGACTGGAGGCCCTACAAGGTCCCTACCAACCTGTGCACCTTTGACTTTGTGACAGCGGGCGAGTGAAGATCACTTAATTTCATTTTTGATACTACTTTTTTTGTTGCATATATTATTGTAGTGGTTAAGAGCCTGATTACATGAACAAAATCATTCTCTATACAAAAGCAAAACTCCTATGGCTTATGGCAGGTGTTTTCAGGGTATGCTACTGAGTTTCCTTTGTAGGAACTCCTCAAGGCAGTGTAAAATGTGTTTGGCTTCTTATCTAATTATTTTTGCTAAACCCATTTTATTTTAGAAAACTGTAAAATAGGACTGATTTCCTTGGCTTGGTGAGATTTTTTTGTTGTTGTTATTTAATTCATTGTGCACTGCTAGAATTGACCAATAAGGAATTAAAATTATTTCCCTTGCTTTTCAGATCTTGAGAAGATGATGAGCAGACTTAATTCTTGAGAATTCAGATGCTAAATCCTTAAGAAATTTTTGTTTATGGTATTAGTTGGTTATAAGAATCCTCTACCTTGATAGTCGCTCTGCTCAGTTCTAGTATAACTTGCTATGGTTAACTAATTTTTTTAATTGTATGTATAATGATTATTGCTAGTAATCCTTACCTTAGCAGAATGGCTAGCTTAACAATAGAGTTAATAATATAACTTGCATCTGATGTTAAAATTGACTTAAAAATAGTCTAGTGACTTCTTGGTTGGTGAGGAATGGAGAAAATCCGCTTCGTTTGCCCATTTGAAGAGAATCCCTGTTTAGCTGGTTTCTGCTGTTTTGCTGTCTGATGCCTAGTATCAAAGACAGCTTTATTTTGAAATCAACTTTGACAAGGTAAGATATTGAAAAATAATACTGCTATGGCTTCTTGGCTCTGGTGTCATTGTCAGTGATTCACAGAGCACTTCACAGGGTAAGGAGCAGCGTGGTGGAGGCAGGGGAAGCAATTCTTTAATTCTGCTTTGTACGGCTGAATGAGTAAGTTAAGAGGGAAATGCTCTTCATTAATTTCTCCTTCACAGACCTTTTTCCGTGATCCTGGTTCATGCTGGAAATAAGACAGGGATTTTTGCACTATATGATCCCACAGTGAGTCTCAGGAACAGCATGAAAGGAAAAGTTCTCTGTGATGTCTTTTCCCTTTACTATTCCAGCCTCCAAAATCTCCCTACCTCCATCTGACCTTTCCATGGGCTTCAGAAGAATCCCGGCCCTCTGGTTATGTACACGCTATAGGGAAAGTGGCTGCACATACTCTATGTAGTGCAAAAGAACAGGAGTCCTCATCCTGAGACTGTAAATACATTCCGTATTGTTTCCTTTCCTGTAGGTGTTGGTGGATCTCAGTACAATATTGCAGTTGTGAGCAATCAAGTCTCTGGCTGGATTACAGTATCACTTAAAAGATAAATTAGGCTGTCACCTGCCTTCTGTTTCTCAGATCATACATTGCTGTGATTGGGGTTTTTCTCACCAACAGTGAGGAGCTGAAATTTGTAAAAAGATTAATACACAGGAGTTCCCAAAATTTATTTTAGATCTGATAACATTCAGTAAAAGTGCAGGTCAAGGGCTTTGTCATACATTATGGATAATGCCTGATAGCACTCCATCATGTGAAGTCCCTTACACAGGACAGGACTCTTGGAAGGAGAAGTTGTGAACTGAATCATGGAATCACGGAATCATGGAATTTTCAGAGTTGGAAGGGACCTCTAGAGATCATCTAGTCCAACTCCCCTGCTGATGCAGGAATGCCTAGAGCACATTACTCAGGACTGCATCCAGGCGGGTCTTGAAAATCTCCAGGGAAGGGCACTCCACAACCTCCCTGGGCAGCCTGTTCCAGTGCTCTGGCACCCTCACCGTAAAGAAGTTTTTTCTTAGGTTTGAATGGAACTTCCGATGTTCCAACTTGTGCCCGTTGCCCCTTGTCCTGTCACTGGGAACCACTGAAAAGAGTCTGCCTCCATCCTCCTTCAGCCCACCCTTTAGATACTTATAAGCAAGAATAAGGTCTCTCCTCAGCCTTCTCTTCTCCAGGCTAAAGCGTCCCAGCTCTCTCAGCCTTTCCTCCTAAGGGAGGTGCTCCAATCCCCCAGTCATCTTTGTTGCCCTACGCTGGACTGTCTCCAGAAGTTCCCTGTCCTGCTTGAGCTGGGGAGCCCAGAACTGGACACAGTATTCCAGTTGTGGCCTCGCTCAGTGCTGAGTAGAGAGGGAGAATGACCTCCCTTGACCTACTGGCCACACTCTTCCCTATGCAGCCCAGGACTCCATTGGCCTTCCTGGTGACAAGGGCACATTGCTGGCTCAGTTGCTCATTGCTGAAGATGAAGAAAAGTGTTTATCTTCCGCTATTGGAACTTTGCATTTCCAGACTGGCAGAAGGAGGCTCCAAATGACCTTTCCACTAAAACCAGAAGGCCAAGAAACTCAGATGAATTTGTACTTCAGGAACAGGCCACAGACTGGCACAAATAGTAGTAACCTTTGCTCTGACTTGAGAAGCACAGTCTCGCTTTTGCGTAAGCAGATGCTGATGCCCATAAATAACTGATTTCAAGTGGGAGCAGAATGGTTGCGTGGCTACAGAGGACAGGGGGCTGAGGTTAAAATCTCTTTGTGGTGCTTCGCTTTGCAAGCACCATTTTCCATGAAATGCACAGGGCTATGTTATGCTGTTGGAGCACAGCAAAGATTTGTGGCTCTGGTGGAATTTGGAGGTCTTTCTACAATGTCTTAAAACAAATGTAACCCCCAAATCCAAACCTATCACTTCAATCTTTAATAATAAGTAGATATTACAGGAAATTGTGGAACTCATAATGATTTAATTTCTTGAATCTCAGTGATGCATGTTTTATACCTGACATGGGTGTATTGGGTACTCCCCTCCATCTCCACCCAAACTCTGAAAACCCTTCATCCAAATGCCTACTTTACTAGTATAGAAAATTCTTAAATAAGAGATTTTTCTTCAGTCTGCTGTCAGAAAAAGGAAGCCTCAGTGTCTGAAGAGAAACACTGAAGTCTCCCCACCCCTAATTTTTTTACATAATTGTTTATTTTAAGTATTATTAACTGCTTGCCTTTGTTAACAATTTTTCTTGTATTTTCCTTTTTTTTTTTTCTCCCCTTCCCAATTTAAAAAGTAGCCATGGTGTGTTAGCTGAAGTTAGCTATTTGGCAGTGCACGTTTTCTGACTGGGTTTGGGGAAGGGGAGGGAGGCACGAGGAGGGGCAGAAGTGACCGCCTGGTCTCTGTCAGACCGGCGTGGGCAGGGATGCCCAGTGTGCCAGGGCGGTCAGCGCTGAATCCCTTGGCTCTCTTTCTCTGCGATTGTTGTGATTCATTTCAGTGGGCTAACTCACATGTATTGTTGCTACAAAAAACTCTGGAGATTTTCTTTCAGTCCAGAAGCATAACTGTAAATATGTAATCTAAACAGAAAAAAAAAATGACAGCAACTATATAAGTGTTCTTTTTGTTTATCATTTTCCTGATTCTGATGAATTTGTTTTTTAAAGTTGTGGTTTGGAAAAAGGAAAGCCCTGATTTGGGAGCATGCATTTGTGGTGTCTGTCTTCTGCCAGGGTTTGGATCAATTAAAGATAGCCAAGAAAATAAACTGTTAAAATAAACAGAAAAAAATTATGCTGGCAAGAAAAAGGAGGTGTCAGAATCGGTGAGTCATAGAGGTGACTCTCTCCTGAGTTGAAAGAAATGATATAAAAGCTTAGCCTAACATCCTACCCCTCCCAAAACCAATTTTTATTACGACAAGGGGGCCTTCAGTTTTGGAATAACATGAAAAAACTCATAAATCAACAAAGTTCAAGCGACTCAAATGATCCTTTATTAGAAACAGCTTGCCTTTTCTAGAGAGAAGCAAAAATACCCTCAAAACATTTTAATTATGAACATGCAGATCTTCAGTCTTGCTGGGGCCTTATTTTCTCCTTCCCTGAGATCGGTGCTGCTCTGCCCGTGTCGTTCCTCTGCCAGGGGTGCTGGGCTGATGGGTGCTTTCTCTGGAGGTGGGAACTTCTGCCCGCTGGAGGTATGGGCTGTAGGCAACGTTATGTTTTTCCCTCTGTACAGCCCAGGCACGTGGCCACTTCTGAAAGTGGAGATGGTGGCACTTGTGTGGTGGTTCCTGGCATCCAGAGCCTCTTAGATTGGCACAGCACAGCTGAGGGATAAGATATTCCCTGTGAGGAGATGAGCGTAAAGGGGGCAGGGTGTTAAAAATAAAGTTGGTGAAGCTGCAAAGTGATTTCACCTCCCTCGTTTATCTTTTGATGATTTTTTTTTTTTTTTTTTCCTCCTGGGGAGCAGTCCCCAGTTAGATTTGCAGAGGTTCACTTGGTACGGGTGCTCTTCCAAGACGAACATCAAACTGGAGTTATTCCAGCCTCACGTATGAAGGATGCGCTGCAGTCAGTGCTAGAGCCTTCTCAGAGTATCCTTAAACAAAAGGATCTCTATTTTCATTTAAAAATCCATCTCTCTAATAAATGCTTTGCTACTTCATTCCTCTCCCTCATTTTGCTTCTCGTGAGTAGCTTCAGGGGAGAAAGTAAGCAAAGCTGTTTGTAGATAGCTGTGGGATAACTGAATGAAAATTCACAGGGGTAGCTCTGAGGTGACATTCCAGTAAGATTTAATAGAAGACTTGTCTACCAGTGTTTGTGGGATTTTATCCATTAATTTCTGTTCACTGTAGTTTGTTAGTGTCTCTGATGTAGCACTGCTGAATAATAGTTTTAATTCTTTACTCTTTATTTTTGGATTTCAACCAAGACTCCTGACTGCATATTCTGGTTATAGGCAGATCTGGTATTTGTGGTTTTTCCGCCCCCCTCAATATTTGTTAGTTTTTCAGTGCAGTGCTTAATTCTCCAGTGCCATACTGGGTTTTCTTTTTCATTTTAGAATTGCATGGAGAAAACTTGCATTTCAGCTTCCCACATTAAGGGCCTTGAAATCAATAGATCAAAGCCAGAGCAGGCTTCTTGGAAGTGGTGCAATCTCAAACTGTGTTGAAAGCTTTTGTTTTCTGCCTTTTTCCTGTCTCTTGGTATCTCCCAAGAGAAGGAAGAGCGTAAGGGGGATCTCTGCGTTGGGAGAGGGGAGTGTCCCGTCACTGTATGCTTGGGGTTCAGAGCTGCGTGACTAGGAGGAGCTGCCATCCAGAAGCAGCCGTGGTGGCAGCCGTTGTACAGGATGGGGAGCTCCAATGTGAAGCCTCAAAGTGACAATTCCCCGCAGCTTGAAGTGGGCTCCAGTACTCCCAGGAAGTAGGTGCTGGTTGAAAAAGTGCTGGTGGTGGAGGGGCTGTCAGCGTTAGCTATGGGCAGCAAATATTTTCCAGTGTGAGCAACCTCAACCAGGTTGAGGTTTTCTTTTAGGATTGAGAGGGAGAAGGTAGGCATCTCATACACCAAAAGGTATGGAGAGAGCAAAACATAAGCTCCTATTTTTGTATTTGGTGGGGAGGGAGGGGGCTTTAGACTTAGAAATGCAACTGCATGCAAGGCATAAGTGGTTGGTGAAGCAAATATGATAGAGTCAAGAAAGTTGAGATACCTGTGCATGTAACAAACTCTTGCTGGTACTCTGTTTACTTTGGGTATGAGGAAAAGCTTTCATTTCTTCAACAAAAAGCAAGTTAAAAAAAAAAATCGCTCTTCTATAATGTAGAAAGCATCTGGCAAGGGGAGAAGGTCACTCCAACAGTGTACACACATGTCCTGTGTTGTCCGGAGGTGTATTGTAGTAGTTTTCCTTAGGACACTGGCATGAGACAGAAGGAGCTGCTGTCTGACAATTCCTCCACAACCAGTTGCATTTATGGATTGCCATGAAAGTGTCTTATAAATGACTGAGCTCGAAGCAGTATTTGTTGGCCTGTGCACTTGTTCTGCTCCTCCAAGCCACGATTTCTTCCTGCCAGAAGTCTAATGAGGTTGTTGGAGGGAAAGAACGCACTTGGGAATTTCTAGAGTGTGGTAACTGTAGCTCTTTCCCTCCCAGTGCAGTGACAGATTATTTGGACTAATACATCTAGGAGAATTATGACTTTGTTCTTGCTAATAAATCAAAGTGCCTCTTTCTTGCTCATCAGCAGCCCATCTGATTTCAAGTCTGACTTTTGATTGACTAGAGGGCTCTGGGCAACTTTACTTGCTGTTTGCATGGGCAACGTTGGGGGATTTTGTTGTCTGTAAATGACAGCCCAGTAACCCATCTGTCAATGCAGAGCAGTATAGGTGGCAAAAGGCACTCACTTGATGCATCTGTCACATGGATGCTGCCAGCTGTCTGCATCCTGTGTGCCCTAAGTGCTTTAAATATCTTTATGTAGGAGAATGGCTGTTGCAAGCTCACTTGAATAATTTGTGTGTAGTTTGGTCATCCATCCTCCTTGTATCTTCGTATCTTCTGGTGCATATAGCTTCAAGGTTTTTCATCCAAACTTCTTCCTGGGTTTCTGAATAGGCCTTTCGTTTTAGTGCTATTTTGAAGGATTGATAAAGCCGCATTGCCACTTCAAGCACCATCATAGGAACCAGAGTATATTTCTTAGGTAAGAAATGCAGTATCTCTTATTTTCTGTGCTGTATGTTGGAGCTTAACCAAGTAGGTAAGGTCTTGGCTCACAGGAACTGCTATGCCTTGAGCTTCTGATGAAGGATCTTATCCCAGCTCACCATTTGGACAAGCCAGTCCAAACATGATGCAGTGAAAAAAAGTTTTAAGAAATTCGGTTGAAAGAAGGGAAGAAGTGAGGAGGAGCAGAGCCTGGACAAAGAGCCATCAGGAGAACACACCCTATAACAGATAGACACTTCAGAGGATATAAGCTAGATCAGGGATTTCTAATCCACTCTAAAATCCTTTTGTTTTCCTGGGGAGTCCTGCTTGGAGTCAGGATCATGATGCAGGGGAGATGCAGCTCTTTCTACTGGAAATACAGGATAGCAATTCTGCCTTCATTAAGCTGCTCGGCAGAGCCTAGTAGAGCTCCTCTGGTACGTAGCTTCTGTGAAGTTGTTTATTTGAAGTTGTTTCTTTTCTTAACAGTTACTCTGTGCCAGCATTTCCACCTTAGTGGAAAGTGAGAAGCATTGAGTACAGATAGGTACTGACTTGCCTCATCTTGTCTTTGGAAGAGACTTGGATAGCTCACATTCGTTCCAGAGTTACACTGCTGTGTTTCTGAAGAGAGCAGTTGCTTCTTTCCTTTGCTGCTTCTGTCTTCCTCCTTCATACTCCCATTTTTAAGGTAGAAGGTGATGGTGGCAGTGGCGGCAGATGTTAGTTAAACTGTGGTGTCAGCTCCTGCCCTTTGCTTTGAGGTTGGGCTGAACATACTGCTTTCCGACTCTAGGCAGTTGTTCCTCTAGTCAACTTGAACAGCCCTTCATCCTGACAGCTGTTCTGCTGACATTATTCCCAGTTAGTTATTCATTGGGATTAAGAGCTTTCTGCAGCCAGAACACTTTGCTGGGAGTGTGCCGTCATTTGGCAGACCCATTAAACCAGTAATTCCATAGTGCTTAAAATTTTTAATTTGCCCTGCATCCTTCATATTTAGAGTTCCAGTTTAATTGCCCCATAGGCAAAGAATAAGGAGTTACCATAAATACTCTCCTTTTTCTACCTTTTCCCCTCTCGCACAATATTTTTCAAGCCAAAACCTTAAAAGCCAGACTTCGTTCAGCGTTGCTTGTTCTTGGGGCACCACACCTACCGTGTGTGTGCTTGGGGCTCTGTATACCTCTGTTCCCTGACCACTTAGTGAAGTCTCTCTCAGCATGTGTTTGTAGTGTTCACTCCCTGAAGATGATTTTTGCAGTTTCCAAATGTGGTCACATGGGTAGCACATTCTTGGGAAGAGAGTTCTTGTAACGTTGGTGATGATGGCACCGCTGCCAGTGCCTTCTGCCAGTGCTGAAGGTGCAGGTGGTGTCCCTCCAAGCTGGCGTCCTCCTCTCTTGTGGAGATGGTAACAGTGGTTCTTGTCAGCACAGTTGGGCTGGTACTTTCTGTTTTGGGGACACTTGGTGCTTGAATGGCCATTCTTCTTGCTTCTCTGCTGCTCGGCAGTCACCTGGAAGTAACTTGTGTCTTACGGCTTGGTAGCTCCATTTTTAAGCTAATGTGCGAGCATTCCTCCTGTAATTAAAATCAAGAATCCGTTCTATTTTGGATCTGTAGCTTAGTTTGTCCTGGCAGTGGTCCAGGCTGGAAGGAGAGAC
This sequence comes from Burhinus oedicnemus, assembly GCA_008921705.1. Taxonomy (NCBI): domain Eukaryota; kingdom Metazoa; phylum Chordata; class Aves; order Charadriiformes; family Burhinidae; genus Burhinus; species Burhinus oedicnemus. The sequence continues at coordinate 250,929 of VFFE01008529.1, read as the reverse complement.
TTTGTTTCCTTACGCAGGTTGTTTTGCTGGTGATAAGCAGGTGAAGGAAGAACTTTGGGGTGTGTGCGCTTGCCACATCTGTTTCTTTTCTAATACGTCTCTCACTGGCCTTGGGTCTCGTGGATGATGAAGAGAATGTTAAGCATATGTATTGGTCTCTCATGGTCTGCATCTGACTTTGGCTCTAGTGACACCTATTCACACATTGTGTCTATAACGTTCGGTGCAGTTCTAGAAAGAATTGTGATAACCCCTTAATTTTTATCATACCCATAGCCTTTCCCTAGGCTCATCAACTTGTTCTAATTTATCCTGTTGTCAGAGCGCACTGAATGATTTTGATATGATTCTGGTAAGTAGTTCTCTCGTGGGCTATCCATGGGTGTGAAAGGAGAAAAACAAAGGTGGTTTTCATTATTAGAAAGAACAAAGCCATGAATAGACAGGCGAAAGAACTGATGTCCCTTTCAACAGGAGATAAATTTCCGATACTCTGTTCAGCTGATGTGTGTTGTATTTTTAGACTTAACTGACTTAGGTTTAAGACATTACCGATTTCAGATACCAGCCCATTTTATATTTGGAAATGCAGGTATGTGTTTGTGAGCATTGATCTGACACAACAGAATTCTGTCTCTAGAATGACAGAATAATATTAAAACCTATTAAAAAAAAATAAATCCTGCTACCATGTCTGTAATCAAAAGGTTCATCTTCTTGAAGACTATAAAAACTGACTTGCTTACTTAAATTTCATCAGCAGAAAGATTTACTAGGTAAGTACTGAGAAACTGATTTTTTTTTTTCTTAAATGGGACTCAATTTACATGTCCAATTTTCCCTTAAAGATGAAAGAATTAAAATTCCATGCCTTCTGTTTGTACTGTCTTGTACTTGGCTATCCCAAGGATAGGTTTAGAGACACACTGCAGACTGAGTAGATGATCCAGCTAAGCTTGGTGGAAGTGGGAGTGGAACATGGCTTTCTAGGGCTTTGTTTTTTGCAATTGAAGTAAAAACTGCCAGCCCTGCCCCACAAACTCAAAGCCCATTGGTGCCCTAAAGCCCACGAGCTTGCTTCTATTATCATTTTTATAAAGTAGCCTATAGTGATTGCTATGTAATATGTCTATTACCAATATTGCCTGGAGTTTGACAGCCCTTGACAGTGGTCCAGGCTGGAGTCAAGATTCTAGCTCGAGATGAACTCTTTAATTATTTAGTCCCTGACTGGGAGATTTCATGAGTGTGTGTCTTGAAAGTCCACATTTTTTGCATTTCCGTCATTGATGATGGCTTTTTATTCCCTTACTAAGTCCAGACATTTGCTAGCTTTGTTCTCCAGCACTCTGATATTAGGGTAAGTTTTGTAACTTGGTAGAGTGACTCCTGGTTTCTTGGTGGTTGTTGCTGTTACCATAAGATTATATACTTAAATTTCTACAGAAGACTTATAATTTTGCCTTAGAAATTCAGCATGCTAAGAGTAACTTGGCCTTAGTTGGTTTGTGCTCTTTTGTTGTGGCATTAAGTTAGGGTTACAGAAGTAAATTCCGTAACTCAAATGGGAAAAGAAATTATTTGCATATTTAAGTACACTGATGTTTTTTTTTTTTTAATCTATTATGATGGCTTCTCATACTGTACAGATCAGTTGGTATAATTTTGCAGGGAGCTGAATAAGGCTCAGTGTAGTCCTCTGAGAATACCTGACTTTCTACACCAATAGAGCTTTCATGTATGCGGCACCAGAAAATGCAGCTTCATGCCCTCATGAGCAGCAGAGCTTGTGAGAAGACAAGTGAATACTAATGCAAATGATAATTTCCTGTATACGTAGAATATCTCTCCTATGCACGGGCAGCTGCTGGAGTTTTAGCCTCCACTAAAGCCCAGCCAAGCTATTTGACTTCAGGATAGCACAAGAAAGCTTCTCCCATTTGACTTCTAAATTTTTTTTCTTCCTGTTTTTCATTTGAGCATATACTTTGTCTGACCGTTCACTCTTTTGGCACTTCATCTCCTGTCCTGTGCTTGCAGCATTTGTTAGACTTACATGTACAAACTTAAAAACACTGACTTACCAAGAGATGTGCTGTGTTCTCTTTGGGGAGATAGATATGTTTTTACTTTACTCATCCAGTAACCAGCATCTTAGAACCTGATCTCTCTGAATATTGCTAAATAAAAGTGAAATAAGAATTATTTCTGAATAATTACATGTGTTTCTGTCTTCAGTCTTGGAGAACGTGATGAAATTTGCAAGGTCAGGCCTGCTAAAATAATACAATAGTGTTGTCTCTGCAAGCTCAGTCCTCCTTCATGGGCACGCATATTAAATACGTGGTCACTGCTGTGTTTCTTCTGAGTATCTCTTTAGCACGCAGAATGAATAGCACAGCTCTTAATGAACAGCTATTCAGTGTTTCACTTTCTCCTTACTGTTCAACGTGCAGTCCTATGCCATGTTTATTATGTGCTATTCAAACCAAATCCCGAGGACAGGATTAGTTTCTCAGACTTTTGTGGTGCTCATCATGACAGTATCTTTGCAAAAAAGTTCTTTGCAAGCGTGAATCTTACTTCGTGCCATCACTGTAAGTACCAGGACTGGTACGGAGCAAAATGATTCAAGACTATGCTAATTTGAGACTCTTAAGACCTTGTATTCTTTGCCATGTACTTAGCATTCTGTAGCATTATAGAGGCACAGCTATGGCTCCCTTCCATGCGCTGGGATGTCAGGCAGTCATAGCAAATGAGCAACGTGTGACTAGTAATCAGCTATCAAAAGCTTGGTTTAAATGACTTGACTAGTAATGCAACTGAGTGCAGTGGCACAAGCCAGGAAAGTATTCAAATCTCAGAGCAAGCCGTGTAGCTGGCTGAAATAGAAGATCATTTCTTCAGCTCCCTGCAATTCTTTCCTACTTTTGCTGCCTACATACAAATTATACAGGCAAGGAAATATCATTGTCCTTGCCTGAACTGTTTCTCTCTAAGGCTTTCAATCTCGGTCTTCTGTGGTATGAGTGACCTAATGAATTTTTCTTGTTTTAATACCAGTTCTTTGTTCTTTGTCATTCTCGGGCAGTTTTCCTTTTCTCCTATCTTCTCATTTCCATCGCTGTCATAGCTCACTGGACTGTGTGCTTTAAAGTTGGCACCAGCCTAAATGAGAGGGCAGAGTGGGTGCTGTTGAGTCACAAGATTTGGGACCGTGTGCCACCCTTGCCTGTTCTAACAGGAGAGAAGCAGGCCTGAAATGTCCTTAGCTAGGAAAAATATTTTTTATCCTACCAGGATACAGTCCTAGTGATTTATTTTCCTTGCTAACAGATAATAAACTGCTGTAATTATTAGTATACTTCTGACTAGCATTGCCGACCTTCTGTCTTCACTTCCCTGGATAAAGCCGATCAAAGACTTGTCCAGCATGAATTTTCTGGCTTACTATACGCATTTCAAATGGAATATAATATTTTTCATGCTTATGATTACTTTTTGGAAATAAGAAGTCATGATGAATTAGGAGTCCATACCTTAGGAGTTTTGAAATGGCCTGTGGTAGGAGAGAGGGCTGGGCAGGCGAGTCAGTAACATCTGTCCTGTTGTGTGGAGTTCTCTGTTCTTTGGTATTCAGGTTGTCTGAATTCTTTGGCTGAAATTCAGCATGTGGAGGTTAATAGATCAAAATTTGTCTGCCGTAAAGGCTGTGGAAGCTTACTCTGTCAGTTTGTCTTGGTAGTGGATCTGCTTGCTATCACTATGCTATTCTAAATCTGCTTTATCTCAATAACATCTTCACTAACTTCTGTAATTAGAATGAAAAGTCAAACTGAAATGATTCATTTAATACCCACTATGCCCTTTTTTTTTTTTTTATACTGTACAATAGTATTAATTTGGAACTCTTTAAAATCTAAAATATCTTGTGGCAGATTTGAAGTAGGGATCTATTGCTTTAGTTTAAAAATCTACAAATTTCACTTTCCTTTTTGACCAAACTACAAGGTATGAAAACTGCCTAAGGCTGTTAGGTACATTTAACAAGAATAGATGTGTGTCATTTTTTGTAATGGTGGAAGGAGAAATTAAAGAATTTCTCTGTAATAAAGGATCTATAATAAATTTGACTAGGAACCATAATAAATGGAACTATAATAAATTTGACTTCATCTTGGTAATCAATAGATCAATTCGGTTTTATGGAAGTAGGATGACTTAGAGTCCATGTTGTATTGTGGGTCACATCAGACATACCATGTTTTGAACTTAATCCACAGGTAGTGGGAATGAAACAAAATAAAGGATTCTTAAGGGAATATTGTGTGGGACCTGGGATCAACCTAAACCAGTAGAGTTGGCTTTTTTTACTTTTTTGTCCCCATAGTCCTTCTTTGGGCATGTACAAGTCAGTGCAGTTGTAGGGACAGCACTGTCTCAGCATATAACCTTCAGTTGTAAAATATGCCAGGTATTTTTGAGGCAAACTGTTGATAAACTTAGGTCCTACTAGCTGGTGATTCTTCGTGGTACCAGGAGGTCTAAAGAGAAGGTGTGTGCCAAGTGTGCACACAGGCACACCAACCATGCCTTTGAAGTGATGTCACATTTCCCTGCAGCTAATTCTTGGAAGGCTGTGGGGACAGCAAAGTGATGCTGTCACATTCAGGTAGGAGGTTAATTTCTGGCTCATCTCAGAGAATCACTCTTGCCTTGGAGACCCTTCAGGTTTTAAAAAAATTTGGCTATTTCCAAAGTATATGGTGACCCTTTAAATGTTATGATAGAAGCTTGGGTTTTGTATCTGCTTTTGTGCTGTGACTGTAACATGAGCTGGCTTATCTCAAATAAAAGCTTCAGAGAATCATAAAACTATATATTTAAGTTGAGTTAAGTTTTAGGATGCCATTGTAAGACTTCTATTACCATTTTCGTAAGATAAGTGTTGATCAGAAAAGAAACCTTATCTGTCTGGCTTTGAAGCACAAGGTCTACGTCATACGAGTCTCTTGGTGTGTTGGCATGAAATCATCTCTCAGAACAATAGTTGCACTATGACAGTGGGCAAAAGTAGAGGATAGGCTCCCAAATGGGGACACAGGTAAGCAGAATAAAACTTTTGGCTGGAACCCTGGGAAAATGCTTGCAGCTAGTGTCTCTTGTGGAAATGAGGAGAAACTTGAGATTTTAGCACAAGGTAGCTTTGTGCAGGTTTCTGCTGATGGCAAAGAGAATGTGGAAAGTTGCATGGCAGACACTTGATAACCAGGCACCAAGAAAAATACCTTTTGATGTTAAATCCTGTAGGTCCAGGTGGTTTCTGAAAAACTGAGAGTGCACCTTTTTTCCCAAAGTAGCTGACCTTGAAGTAAGGGGAGGAGCTGGCAGAATGAAGCTACCTGAAAGAGGATTTTTGAAGGTGGATTTGCACTAATTTGATCCAGACACTATCTTGTGTGGGCTCTAGAAAAAGCCCCAAATACAGTAAAGCAGATAGTTGTGTACTGCTGGCAAGAGTGTGGTCATCGTATCTGGGGCTTGTTTTTTTTCCCCATTCCTTCATACATATGAGCACCATCAGTTTCCCATCTCTGAAAATCAGACTTTCTATTCTGTAAAGGGTGGAAGAAGGCAGCTGGCTAACTCCCTCTGTGCTTTCTTGGGTGCTCTTGCAGAAAGCCTTACAGAAGATGGGAACAATTTATCAGTCTTTATCTATCTAGTTACCCTAAAATTTGAGGGTTGAGGTTATGTGCAGTAGGATATGTTTTTGCGGGCTTATTAGTAGCTTTTCTTCTGTGATTTCCTTGACTAGGGTCTCACAGCATTTGCCTGAAAGTGTTATGATTCTTCTAAGGCCTGTTGTGTTTTTGTTTAATGTGGTATTAGAAAAAACATCAAGCATTTTGAGTAAAAGACTGTGCTTTATTGATATCTTCTACTGTATGGCCGCTCTGTTCACCCATTGGATGTTACTGAGGACCCAATTTCTGAATACAAATATAAATTGGGGAGAAAATAAACAAGCAGACAAATACACATGAAGAAAGGATTTGCATAGTAACTCTTAGTCACAAATTTGAATAAACAAAGATGATTCAAGACTTGATCACGTCTTACCCACCTCTTAAAGAGCTTGATGGTTTTTCTTCCAGTACTTAAGTAAATGTGATGAATGAAAATTCTAAAGCTAGCATTTTTCTTAATTGGTTTTGTCAAAAGTAGATTATTGGCTCACATGAATGAAATATCTGAGCTTTATGTAAACTATTTGCTTGGCATATTAATTTTTGACTGGGGAAAGGTGGTGTTGAAGCTTAAATTTATTCTGCAAATTCAGTTCCTGTGGAGATTTTTGTGACTGCCAGCATGAAGAGCATCACCATCTTTATTTCACGGGAAAATGAGTTTCAGCATAACAATGTTATGACATATTCAGCTGAAGTTGCTTTTACGAATGTTCACATGTATTCATGAGTCAAAGCGGGATGACACACAGAGTCTGAAGTAGGATTTTGATTGTCAGTCTTCAGCTGGCTTTTATTCCATCTAGCCATATATAGAATGTTGAATATATGTAGGTACAGGACACCTGAACTTTTCATCCCTTCCTTTTAGATCCCAGTTAAGGGATTGAGGTTAGAGGAATGAAGACAGTGACCAGTTTCACACAGCTGGAGGCCGCTCATGCCACCTGCTCTAGGTTGGCCCTTAGCTCTGGCTAAAAGACCACCCGTCTCCGAGGGCTGACCTCAGAGATGCACTTTGCTATGAGGTGAGGCTGTCTGAGCACAGCATCCTTTTCCATCGTGCTTCGCTGGCATGCTGGGAAGTAACTTGTTCGTGTGTTTGCTTCCTTAATTGTGAGGGTTCAGCTCACTATAGCACAGATCTCATCATTGCTGAACCTGGGAACACGCTTAGCTATTGATGTGGGCATCTGCCAGATTTCTGACCTAACTCTTGGCTTTCAAAAGATCCCCAGGTGCTGTTGTGGCATGGCACGTTAAGAGCCTTGGTGCCTCAGTAAGGTTAAGGGTCTGCTGTTGGCAGTTCTTCCACCCAAGCCACTGAGCTCCTGTGGCAATATTTCTGCCTAATTTTTCTCTCGCTGTTATTTTCATGCTGTTGGTTTCTTGGCCTTGCAGCTGTAACCCCTGAGAGCGTTACTAGGCAGGTTCCCCTGGGAAGTAATTCTCCCTGATGTGACAGTCACCCCTCTTTCCCTCCTTCTCCTTATCTCTTGCTTTGTAGATTTTAGCTCCTGTTAGAGGAATAACAACACCTAGTGCACAGCAAAGTAGATGAGTCATTTGGATACTTGATAACTATTATCCCATGGTATATATACACAGAATCTTAACAGCTAATCAGTACGAAACACTTGTACCTAATTTGACATTCTCGAATCAGTGCTAATAGCATCATATGTGGGAACAGCTGTACTCCTCCAACATACAGGTGCAAAACCTATCTCTAGTTGGGCAGCTGTGCAGGTCAATGGGCATTTTCTCCAGCTGGACCTAGGAATGGGCCTTTTGAACTTGGGAGGTCTGAAATGAGAAGGAGTATCATTAGCCAACTCTGCTGCTCAGAAAATGTTCTGTAACGAATGGTGACATGTGAGTGTCTTCACTGAAGCACCTTGCCTGTCAGTTTGGTGTGCTGTAGCCTGTTCCTCATGTAAGACATTGTGCCAGCCTGTTAGTGGACTCATCCAGCTGTATCACTGATGCAACTCAACGGGGAATACTCCGGAAGGGAAAGGCTGTATCAAGAGCACAGCTTGACTGATGCCTGTGGCCAACTCTAAGCATGCCATTCCTTTTCTAAAATATATACTGAAACCAAATATCCCTGACATGTCCAACTGCTCCCGGAATTCCCTCCTCCTCCCTCTCCCCCCCAGATCTTGGTGCCCTCTCTCCTCTTCTGTCTCACCCAAATGGTTTGCTGGCCTCAAAAAAGACGACTCCTAACTTGGTGCCAACCCCTCTTCCCGGCCATGAGACTTGCAGTGTTTCCCTTCTGTTTTTAAGTGCTGTTCCCACTCTGCCAGCAGAAGGCATGCCATGGAGATGGCTTCCTGTCTTAGGTACCTTTTCAGCCCAGACCAGACCTGTTCTAGCGATGGGCTGACCCACTCAAATGCTAAGCAGGCCCTGCAACAGCCTTTAGGCGGGGCTTTATCAGAGAAAAAGTGTCAACTCGAAATGCAATAGATCAAAGTACACCAGGATGTGGATTTAATGTCTGATTTCACTGCAGCTGATACATGGGTAGATTGTTACCACTGCCATAACTCCATCTATCAAGGAGGGAATGTGGTGGACACAATTATTGACCAAGCCTCTAGTTTTCTCAGGGGCGATAGGCTCAAAGAAAGGGTGTATAAATTTGTATTTTTTAAGTGTTGTTGTGTTTAAGTTAAGCCAGAAAAATGGCATGACCTTGCTGTTCTCTGGGGAAGGCCGTACCATGGTGGCCGTCTGCTTAAAAGCAGGGTGGCTGCTCTTAAACATGCCACCAGGTGATGCTTCACCCCAGCCTCCCAGTGCCTGAGGTTGGCCTCGGACCACAGCCATGGTGCTCAGCTCTGCTGCAGGACTTCCCAGCTGCTCCCGGAGCTAGAACTGGGCTCTCAGGGTTTTTCTGTTTAGTTCAAAGATGAGAAAAAATTAGCTGGCTGGGGAAAAAAAAACCCCAAACCCAGAACTAAAAGGAATGCAGGATGATGATTGATATACACAGATTTTAAGGAAAACATAGCTTGTAAACTGCAGCTTTGTCTTCACAAATACATTTTCTCAGAGAAGCTAAAGACGGCTTCATCCTTTTCTTCTGTACATCAGTCATTTAGAGGTGATATATGTTCAGAGAATCAAACTTTGCAACAAAGTGAGCTCCTGTAATGGGCTCGGCAGATGCTGTACAGGGTCAGAGCATTTTGAATTCTTAGCTTTGAGGTTGGGTTTTTTCCCCCATTTTCTTAAATGTTTTTTACCCCCTTTCTAGAAGCTGTGTTTGCGTGTGGCTTTTTCAAGTTGTGTTTGCGTGTGGCTTTCTCTTTTTTTTCCTTTCCCTTCTTTCATTTATCCCCCTTTAAGGGGCAGTTATGAAACTCTTAGCGTTCCTGGGTGTTCTTATTTGCAGTTGATGTGTGTGGTTCATTTTCATCACCGAATGGGAAAGAAGAGGGATAGGTTAAGGCTCCTATAGCAGTCTGCCTAAATTTACTGCAGAAAAAAAACCCCAGTTTTGATTGTCTTGGAATTTATATGGCTAGAATAAAAGTATCTCAGATTTCTTTTGATTGCCCGTTGCTTGCTGGCATGTATATGTATTCATTAAACTATCTCAGCGGTCCCGGGGAGGGCAGCTGAGGTAGTCCTGCCTTGTGCCAAGTCCAGCGGCGTGCTCTTGTTGTGACATTGCTTACAGCTGCTGGGCTGAACTGTCTCAATTAGTTGTGGAATTAATCTGGTAGCAAAGGGCATTGTTTGTCTTTGCCAGGGAGGTCTTCAAAATAGTTAAGGTCTGGAGCTTCTGACTCTGTCGGGTTTTTTTCCGTCCTCTATCCTTAAGCTTTTGCAACAAGTCCAAATGGCTTCTTCCTTTTGGACAAATTTAGGAACTGCTATCGTGTTGCTTGTAGCTTGCGGCATGCAGTAGAACTGGGAACAAGTGTCTGTACAATGATACATTTGATACCATTTCATCTATGGAATGCCACACTCCACCCCCATCACCCAATTTTTTTTTCTCCATTTCCCAACCCCCTCGCTCCTGTGGAGCTGCCTAGTGGTTTAAAATTCTGCCAGCTCTTAAGAACTACAAAATCATCCACATGTTGTACCGAAAGACTGATATAATGAAAATTTTCTATTTGCAGAACATGACGCTAAAGCCTTTATTACAAAAAAATCAACTCCTTCAAAAATTCAAAAAGGCTGGTTATAAATCAGGCTTTTGGAGCAAAGTGGTGTTCTTAGTGGGCATGCGTGTTGAGTCTGTGATGCGAAAAACCACTATGAAACTGCAGTTCCTTAAACCTTCCTGCACTGTGCTGGCTTGCTTTCTTGTGGGATGTTGAAAGCTTTCACTGCTACGCGGTTTCTCCCTCCGTGGCTGATGCTGTGATCCTTCTGCTTTCTGACTCTTGTTACTTAAGGAAGGGGGAAATGAAAACTCTTGTTCACAGATTTACTGTCCCAAAGAATTCATTTTAGCAAGGGGTCTCTCTGGGTTTTGGTGGGTTTTTTTCTTCCCCTTTTTCCTAGTTGTTCAATATTAGCAATGTATTGGAAGAGTCCTTCTAACTTATGGCTGTAGGAAATAAAGGTGTCAGCTGTCTCACACACGAGTTGTCACTGATTAATTTAGAAATTAGTAGCAGACCGATTTCAAAAGTGCGTTTTTCCCACTCAGCTTTACGTAGCTTATCAATAAAGGGGTATTCCTAGCAACCAAATGGCACTGTATTTTTTCAAACTCTGACGTTAATGCATTTGCATTATAAATGAAGGTTGGATGGGCTTTGGGACAGCCCTGTTGCTGCTGACTTTTCTCCTTTCTTAAAGCTGAAAGTTGCTAAATTTGTTGAACAGATGCTACCTGGCAACCTTGCTCTTGGCACTGACTCCTGTTGTACAGGTCAACATTGCAGCGTTTGCCGCAGCGAAGAGGTCATCCAGCTCACGCGTGGCACCCGCTGGCCGTGCTGAGTCCTGGCATTGCCCATTGCCTCACGCCGATCGTGGTGACTTCTGTTGTGTATTACGGTGACCAAAGACATAGCAGTAAGCCTGCGGCAGGTAGAGAGGGTGGCTGCGTTTGGAAAGTAGGTGTGTGCTAACTCAAAGGGAGGTTTGACTCAGAGCAAAGGCTGCTCGCTGGTCTCCAGGGGAAGGAGACCCTGGGAACATAATGGATAGTAACCATTCTTCTTCAGAGACGTCTGCTCTGCGAAATGCGGAGGGAGGACATGGTTTGAGAATGGATATTCTGCAAACTGTTCCTGCGAACCCTTCTGGATTGTTTGTTTGGGTTTTTTTTCCTTTAATGATTAGGTGCTCTTCATGTTTCAATCTCGTCCTACCACGAATGGTCTCTTGCGGTGCACTGTGCAATCTCTTACTGGAGAAAGGGCAGCCAAACAATAAACAGTAGATTTATGTTTGGTCTCTGACTGTAAATTGAAACAATTCTTTTAAGTTGGAGTAGCGCTGAGGTTTGACTTTGCGTAAGTCATATCTCATCAGTATTTTGCCAGTGTTTCTGGCCAGATGTAACACAATGGCTTAAATCCTCTGGAACAGAATCTTGGAGGCCTTATGTACTTGGACACTTCACTTATTAGTGGCTGCTATGAAACGCCACCATCAAATTTATGCTCGTGTATTAGCTTTGCTCAGCCCTACAGGTCAGAGCACACATTGGCAGGAAGGGTCCCAGGTTTAGGGGACAGGAAATTATACTGGACAGGAAAAATGGCACTGCTGATAAAGGTGTGATTTCAGCATAGGCCGTGGTTGTCAAGCATCAGGACTGGAAAGATGGCTTTTGGGTTGTATGAAATTATGTTACGATAAGGGACCTGTACAAGAATATCCCATTTAGACTAGTCAAGGGAAATGGCTTCTGCGCAGCATTGATTTTTTTGTGTGAGAGCTTTTCAAGTGGTAAGTCAAAATTGCTCACTTCTTTTTCCTTACTATAAAATCACCCTTATTTACACACTTTTAAAATATCTGTAGTACAGTTAAGTACATACAAACGTATTAATTCTTTGCTCCTGTTCCCTGTTCGTAATATCAAGTAGCATCTTCAAACAATGAATGGAAATAAAGGTCAAAGAAATTATTTTTATTGTGCTAAAGAAAGCACTGTTGTATGGAAAAAAGTAACAGCTGCTTATAAGCAAGATAACATTTCTGTTTTAGATGACGTTATTATCTTTGTCTGAAGATAAGCTACTGACAGTGTGTAAAGAGGTCAGTATTAGGAATTACTCAGTTTTCAGCAGCTTTAGAATGTATCTCCTTTAGTATTTCAGGTGTTCTGTATAAAGTTATATCTATGCATGATGGTTGCGAAAATGCAAAACAAAACACAGTGGCAAATAACTAGAATAATTACTTGACTCTCAGAATTTCATATACGCTGATGATTTGTGGTTGTTGTCGTTATTGTCCTAGAAGACTTATATAAGGCATGAAAAGATCTAGAGGGGGAGTGTTGTTCTGCCAGGAAAATTTTAATAATTAAAGCTATTTCACAAGAGCAAGTGACTGAGGAACTGTTTGTATGAAGATTTTTTTGTGCCTGTAGAATTCTAGTAGCTTTGAAAATGTCTGCTATTCCTTACTTGGTTTCATTTATAAATTCCCTCCCAAGTAGTTTATGGTGTTCATTAAAATTAATCTTGGGTTTGACCTGGCATAGAAGCTTTCCATGAAGAACTGCAAATGTGGAAAGATTTGGCTACGCTGAATACACAGTAAATATAAGCAACATCTAGCTAAGATACACGTAGATATTGATAGATACAGGGTACTGGTTTTGCAGAATCCCATTATTTGTCTTTTAAAACTTCTTTTCCAACAAAACTATTTAAAATGCAACTTAAAATACATTGTTTAAACTCTCCTCCAGACCTGTGGGTGCTGCTTTAAGACCAGAATTGGGGCAGAAATATGAAAGTCTGTGTAGTGTATATGGAGCTAGGAGAGCTTTCTGACCTTCTACTCGCTATGGAATTACATTGTGTAGAGACTGATAGTTAAGGAGCAGTCCTCCCTCCTATATGACTTACAAAGGAATTAAACTGGCTGTGTCTTTCAGTTAATCTACGTAAACTCTTTTGTAAGAATTGTAGATAGGATGCTCTCACCACCAAGGTTCTTATGGGACTGAAAGACAGTCTCCAACTTGCAGGTTGCTTGTGATCAAAATAGTTATTTCTTTTGCAGTCTAGTGTTAAAGGCAACATTTATAGGCACTGTTTTGGCCTCCTTTGATTTAACAGCTCCTTGAATCAGCATGACTTAGTGCCTCTGGTGGAACTTTGTGTAGAACACAGAGTTCTGCCAGGTGGATTGAAGATGGGAACTACTCTTCATTAGGTCCTTGGGGTACCTACCACTTGAACTTGATTTGGCCCGTTACATGACACAGGATTTGGTGAACAGAGAATGCAAAGAGTACTTTGGAACTTTTTCTAGGCCTTAACATTTCAAGGTATATAGTTGGCTTCCCTCACTCCCCACAACTTCTGTTTGCTTATTATAGTCACAGCTGTATATAGAAAATCAAATCTTCTTGCTTATTACGGCTCTGCATCTAGTTAATCAAATTGAACATAGCATCACACTTGTCTTCACTGGAGACTTGGATAATAGACCTGAGCTTCCTTTGAGTTGTTTCTCAGGAAGCTGGTATGATACCAGTCAGTAATTCTTAGTAAAACACTTGTCTTTTGTATACTTCATACTAACTTACTGGTTTCAGTCCTTAAACCAAACTTTTACTGGCACTTTAGTTGAAGTGCAAAACAATCTTGGTATGTAGTGACTCATTTTTACAGCTCGGTCCTCCTTTTGGCAGGAAAGAATTCTCCCTGTCTTAAATTCTTTCTGTCTCTTTCACACTTTGGTACAGGTTGTAGTTAAAGACATTTCATGTGTCTACTGTGTAGGATTTCCTCAGTGTAACGATTGAAAGCAGATGTGTGAATACGCACACGCACACTCTCCCATACTTGCACACAGGCGTATGGAGCTAATGAATTTTGACTGAGCCACAGATGATGCAATAAATTCATATGGCAGGTTTGGGAGCATTGCCACTTGTAGATATATGCATATGGTACGTCCACTTTCCTTTCTGCTCTCTCCTTCTCCAGTGTTACTTGTATCTAAACAAAAGGCATATCAGAGTGACCCTTGGGAATGCTAGTATGAACATATTTTTTTAATTTTGTGACTTTTTAAAAAGTTTAGAGCAATTCTTGCTGGATTTTTTTTTTCTCCAAGATTATGAAAGATGCTGGCTGATTTTCTTCCCATTAACACTGCCTTTCCATCACATTTTGTTGTGGTACAGAATAGGAGCAACTCATAAGTTTTGGTGGGTGGCATTGTTTTGTTTCTGACATGGAGGACTTCAGGAGAGAAATGCTTGGAGTTAATGCTCTGAAAGAATGGAGTGATTAGAGTTCTGTACGGAAACAAAATCAGCCTCCCTAGCAGTAAAGCTTAAAAATCACATAATCTTCTGTATCATTCATTTCCGTCAGGTTCATCCTTTATCTAATGCTTTTGCTATGGACAAAATAATTGGTGGCTGCATCAGGATACCAAATTAGACTCTCCTATTGAGCAAGGAAAGGAAAACCAAACCTCTTTCTCTACTTTTAAGGCATCTGCTTTCTAACTTGTTTCTACAGTTCTTCCTGAGCTCTCAAGTCCATGTCAATTTTATAGTGAAGGCTCCATTACAAACACACATCCACACCTCCAAAGGAACCTTTATCCTTTAGAAAGCAAGTTGGTTTTACCCTGCATCCCTGTCCCAGGACCCTTGCCATGTTTAAGCGCTACTCCCACACCGTGCGGGTTGTGCTCTTCTTCGCCATGAGCACTGCCTCTGTGAAGCAGAGGAAGGAAACTGCAAGCCAAGAAAATTCTGATTGAAAATTGACTTGGGACTTTGTTGTGGGTGATGACCGTGATTAATTGTTTGGCTATTTGGACATCTTTTAAATTAATTACTCATACCATGTAGGGTCCCCTCTCTGACTCCCACCCACAAGCTGATGGGAGAAACCCACTGCAATTATGTATGACAAATCCGGCAATGTTCCTTGCAAAGCTGCTGTCCATTGCCAGTTCAGCGCTGACTGGGGGATATCAAGGGATAGATGTATCAGTAAATGCATTTACTGATGTTGCTGCTGTAGCCATCCGTGAACCCTGAGCTGTTGTTTTAACCCATTAGCTCTAGAGAGTTTAGGACTTGGCTCCGCTTGACTTTTAATCGTTTTGAGTACAGTTTGGTATGCAGTTCAAGTTGCACCTGAAGGGACACGAAGTGCAATTAAGAGCATGAAAAGCTGTAATAGGTTTTATTCGAGTTTCTGTTGATCCTTACCGAAGTTGTCTCCTTAGACTTTACTGAAGTACTGTAACAGGCAAAGAATAGGTGAGGAATTTAAAGTGGGTGTTTGACCATCAGAGACCACTTTAAGTTCCACACCTGCACCTTATAAGCTGCAGAATTCTAGGAATTGCTTCTCTTACTGTGAAGATAGCCCCTGTGTGATACTGGAGTTTGGGGCTACCTGGAAGTTCAAAATCGTTTGCACGTAGGAGTGAATGATCTGTAGCTGCTGGAATATGAGTTAGAGAGTATTTTTAATATGTTTTTCTGATCAATTGGAGTTTTTTTCCCCCTGCACCCCAAATCCAATAGTCTATGTCAAGTTTTGAATAAACAGGTTTTCAGAGTTGATTTCTTTTAACAGTTACTTCAAACTAAGACTGTGTTATTTACAGTTTGTTTGACTTGAGTCATATGGCATGAAATAGACTGTCTTTTTAGCCTCTAATAAAACACAGTTGGTGATGTTTGGTGTAATGAACGTGGTTGAGAGGCTTTAGCAATATAATTAGCCTATATAGATCATCCCCCAATGCAAATTTGGTCTTGAGCTGACTGAGGAAAAACCTGTTAAGTGAATGACTTAGCTAGAAAGCCAATAATTTCATAATGTAAACTTCAGTATCTAAAATTGTTTCACCTTTCCCACTTCCTAGATCATCTTGACGTACATTTTTGATGACTTCTGGAGAAGGTGTTTGTGGCACAAGATTCAAATAAGTAGCTAAATATGTGGTTTCAAGTCTCCTGATACATCAGGAGGGTAATATGAACAAATTAATATACTTTCTGTGAAATTATTATGAGCAAATTAAGAAAGATGTCCAGAACTCCATCCCGGTTTGCTCTCAGTGGTAGATGGCAGAAAAAAAAAAAAGTCAGGCTTGTTGAAAAGTTGACTAACAGCAAACTTTCTGTTGGAGAAGATAGAAGACAGGTGTGCTGGAAAATGGTACAGGAATTGCTATGACTGTAGGTGAGAACATCTATTTTTTTTTTTAAGCCAAGTTTTTTAACTGAGAAATCTAGGTCGGTCTTATGAATTTTCTTAATGTTAGTCAGTGCAGTGTCTACTTCACATCTAGTGTAAACTGGTAAAGCTTACAAAGAGCAAAAACTTCAGTAGGAATTACTCCCGGGGCTGTTACAGCCAGTGTCTGCTGATTACAGCACGTGTAATACTGTAATCATGCTTTGAACAAATGTCTTTTTCTACTGATATAGCAAGGTAGCGCTATGCCCCCCGAGAACCCTGCCCGCACACTGCATGGTCTAGTTTTTCTGGTTTCCCTACTGACCTGCAACACTAAAACAAAGACACTCTGAGCTTAATACAACAGGGCTAGTCAGTAGTGGGAACAGTGCAAAAAGTCCTGCTAAACTGTCTCAACCTTAAATCTCATTAATAGTGTTGGCTGCAATGTGAGCACCAAATACATGTCCCTTGCTGAAGCTTCGTTATTGATCACTGTGCCTTCTGTGGTGGTTTTGTAGTTAGAGAAAGGAGAAAACCTGAATCCCATTGAATTTCAGGAAGACTTACATATGCATCCCTGGCTTCGAGCCTGCACCTGTGGTTTTGGAGCCTGTCTGGACATTCAGATATGGCCAAGTTTTCTCCAGAACAGCTGTTCTTATAAGATTTAGAACAAGAAGAGGAAATCTCCCAAGAACTGCTGATTGTTGTGAAACTCCTTGCCATTTTGGCAGAAAACTTGCTTTAAAAATTAAGGACAGATCCTAAAGTGCTTAAGCGCATAAGTAACTTTACACACCCGAGTAGTTCTGCTGCACTCAGAGGACTTCCATCTCTATGCGGAAAACTGCTGCAGCACTTGAGTGCTTGCAGGTTCAGGCTAGAGTAGTATTTTGTTGATGAGTCTCATGTTCTTGAAACTTGAATCCACAGATAGAAGACATCTAGGCCTAAGTTTTGAAGTCATGGGAAAGGCAAAGGCTGAAATACAAATAACGTAAAACTAGATCTTCAGTATACTTATGCATATAGAAATGTGGGCATCAACAGTGTTCAGGTCTTAAAATTGGGAAGGGAAGAATGAAAACTAAGTAACGTTAGAAGCCTTAAATTATATGGGGCATCAAGAAAGGGTAGGAGTTAGTTTTCTTAGGTGCCTGTAAGCCAGTGGAGTTGGGCTCCTTAAGTTGAGCTCCTGGTGGAAAAGCCTTTAAAGTTAGGTGACAAAGTTGGTTGGCAGGAATCACCTTCTTTGCCAAGTGTCAAAACACAGCCAGTGTAGTCAACACTAAGAGGATGCAACTCCCAGGGATGGCAAAACCCAAGTTCAGTCATTATTTTAAATGGCCGTACTACTAAGTAACCAGTAATTGTCCATAAAAATGAGCAAAAGTGGGGAAGTGACTTCTTATGCCAGATGATTGTACTCAAATAAGTGTAAAAAGTAAAAGTTTTTGATGGGAGCTGAAATGCAATGGGAAAGGCAGTTAGGATGAGGTATTTGTAGTGGTGCTGAGAAAGGGGTTTTCTTCTGTTTCTTTTGAAATTGGAAAAGCTAGCTTTCTTCTTTGTGATGTATGCATAACTGTATGCAGGGAGAGCTGTCCATACTTCTGTCAGGCTAAATACAGTTCCCAGAGAAAAGCAAACCAAGCCAATGATACGCTGAAGGCAGATAATACTTACTCTTTGTTCAGGAGATATATGGCATGTGATCAGGTTGTAATTGTGCTACTTGTTACTCTGATGATTGAGATCATCTGTTTTGTGTAAAAGCTCATAAAGGGAAGTTCTATGATAATTTTTACCGGTGCTGAGATGCTGGGATAGACCAGCTTGGGGCAATTTTCTTTCTTTTTTTTTTTTTTTAAGAAAAAAAAGAAAGATCCTTCCTCCTCCCTGCACAATGTATAGGCACATTTCCAAAACACTGTACTAATGAATGCACTAATTTAACAGCATGCAGTCTGTAGTGCTGGATTTGGGAACTTTCTGTGCACAGATGGAATTTTTTCCCCCCTTCAATGAACAGATGAAGTGAGAGACAAGACAGGCTTCTTGGATTTCCCAAGGGTTTTCATTGGTAAAATGCTGAAGCCCTTCTTTTGTAGGGGTAGACTGTGCTTTCCTGTCAAACTTCCATGTTTCAGTTCAGAGTGGTCTGTGGTCAAGTCTGTGACTTGCTTTCAGAGTTCACTTTCTGAATATGTGTGGCTTCCTATTGCAGGCTCACATTAAAAAAAACCCAACCAACACTTCTTTAAATGTGGAATGCTTGCAGCTAAAGCCAACTTGTGGAATTGCTTTGAAATGAGACAGCTTAACTGCTCAGAGCTGGGAGATGGAGTCAGTGCTTTCGTGCAACTCCTTGAAGTCGTTGCAGGACTACTTTAGTCCAAGATATTTAACTTTCCGAGCCAGTGAAATTTACTGCAAGAGTTACAGGTTATTGCTTCGTTTGGCTGCCCCAGTCACATCTGAGTTACTAAATTTTGTAGAGGTGTCAGCAGAGAATCTCATGGGATGAGGACACTAGATTAATTGATGGAGTGGGAATGCTTAACCAGTTTTAATAGGGTGGGGGCTAACCTAATTAGATGGTAGCCAAGGCAGGAAGAGCCTTTCTCAGAGACAGTGCTGTGTTAAAACTAAGGGATAAAATTTTATATTAGTACACAGGAACTAGTGGGAATCACTTTATATCATTGCTGCAGTTACTCTGCAGATGTGGTTCATTGGGATTTTGCAAGCTTCTTTCCAAAATGAATCTGGCTGCTTTGGCTTTTAAGGAATTTTTTTTCTTTTGTCTGTGAAAACATGTGGTATCAACTCATTAAAAAAAAAAAAAAAAGAAAAGAAAAACCCAACAAAAAACCCTTTACTGCTTATTGCCTTTAGCAGTAAATGGTTACCAACTGTATAAACAATGAAAAACTTTATGAAAGTCTCGGTTTGCATATGTCTTGGTGTGTAGCATGTCTTCAAGTCTCTGAGCTTTGAGTTAGCATGAACTGAGACTGTTACCTGGTTATCAGGAAATCTTGGTCAAATTGAAACATTTTCATTTTGTTACCCAAGTTAGTTTGGTAAAGGTTACAGGATAACCAATGCAAACCTGTTTTCTCTGAAACTTGTTCAATGCTCTTGCATTGCGATAGGGGCACAACTTTGTCCATGCTTGAATCCTCTGTTTTGGTCTGAGATGTTTTTTGAAAGGCATGGTTTGTTATTCCTAAATAAAGTTTTAAGGCTGACATAGCAGATGTGCTGTATACTGATTTTCAATTCAGTAGGACATTCCGTTGGGGATCTTGGAAGTTCATTAGAACCCTTCTCTTGCGGTTTTTTTTATCTGCAATGCACGCTTGCTGATTCTTGGGTATATCTTACCTGCAATGAAGTGCAAGAAAAGCAGGGACTGGCCATCTTCTCATCTGGGTGCAGCTCGGGTTGCTGGGCTGGTGAGGCTGATTGCAGCGTTGGATCTGCTGGATGGGGCAAAAAGAGCAGGTGTTCTCTGGAGCTGTGGGCCAAACAAGAGTTTTTGTTGGGTAGGGAGAGCTCATCAAGAAAAGGTAAGTATCACTAGCATGCCAAAACCCTTTCCTGGAAAAATTTTACGAAGAGGTTAGTTTTTTTGGGATCCATCAGGTTGCGTACATGATGTTGGGAAAGATTTGTGCCTTGGCCATAGTGGGACCACAAAGGACACAGGAGCAAAGACCTCATTGACAGCACTCCTGGGTTTGGGTGGTTTTTTGAGTCACCTTACATTTTCACAGGGGGCAAAAATAAGGAACTGTGTTTTACTGTAAAGTGGATATTTTAGTCTTGTCCTATTAAATCCAAATTAATAGATTGTATTTTGACTATCCATTGATTTGAGCTTAGGCTGTTTGAAGGTGAGCAGATGTTGGCCTAGCTTGTTTCTGCCATTTTAGAGAAGCCATTGTGGCTACAAGTCAGATATGTTGTTTGCATTGCTAGCTAGCCATCAAAATATTTTTAACAATGTTTTCTCTAAATATTATACATAATTCAATGAGTAGAGCTCAGATGATTCTAAAGAGCTGTATTCAGTGGCTTACTGTATTTGAGCTTCGGTGTTTTATTTTTGTCCCTTAAACTGATGGCTTAGTGGCCAGGAGATTATTAACCTTGTTTTCTTCTGAGACTAATTTAGATTTGTCATTTCTGAATGGTATTATACAAATTTCTTAACTATTAATTATTTTAATTTTTGCGCAGTCTTAATGCATGCACACAAAGCCTTCCCTTGTGCCATATGTGCACTTTGGTAATGTAACAAATTCAAGACTTTTTCTTTTTGGTTGGTTTTAACTAAATGAAAATAAACAGGCAGCTGGCTATGTAATGACATCACAAAGCCCACATAAGCCAGGAAAATGTTACAGTCATAGCTAAATTGAAAAGATGCTCTCAGAAAATTCTATTCTGATGGAAGAAGCAATCCTTCCACCTAGGAAAGGAAACCACAAC
Source organism: Burhinus oedicnemus (assembly GCA_008921705.1). Classification (NCBI taxonomy): domain Eukaryota; kingdom Metazoa; phylum Chordata; class Aves; order Charadriiformes; family Burhinidae; genus Burhinus; species Burhinus oedicnemus. The sequence goes on along the minus strand of VFFE01008529.1, from coordinate 230,288 downwards.
GTATCTGTTTCTTTTTTTTATCTCAAGTCCTGGTAGGCTTAAACAATAGCGGAAAGAGTTTTCAATATTGTGTAGCTTAAATAGAACTGGTTCTCTTTCTCTGGGTTGTGAATGCTTACTTTGGTCCAAAGGTACAACTGATTTAATACTACAGAGTGAATGCAGATGAAGTTGAGTAGATAAAACATGATTTGTAATGTGAAATATCATTACATGTGTTACTTATCTGTCTATCAGTAATTAGTGATAACAGCTGTTGATTATCTGTTGCAAAAATCCTCCCTGTGTTTGCATAAGGGGAAACTTTATTTTGGAGTTCCTTTCTTTTTGGTAGCCTTTCTACTCCTTTTGATGCCTTTGCATCAATCCCTTTTACCATATTCTGTGGGAGTTTTGTGACTGCACATTTATGGCTATTCATTATGACTATTTGTGCTTGTAAATGGGTCTGGAAAGTTTCACAAACTGTTTGCTAATACCGCATGCTAGAGGTAGTTGTGTGAGATAAGGGATGAAGAACCGTCACTAGGGAAAAGTAAGCCCATGTCTTTCCACCCCTCCTTGTGCAGAGATGCTACTGAGGAAAAATGTGTGTGAAGGGTGTTACATCTATTTTGAATAGAATAATGTCCTCATGAATATAGATGGACCTCCATAGATATACAGAGCTTTAGCCCTTGTAGTCTATGACCTTAATGACCAGCTATTCCCACACGTGCAGTATTGGAAGGAGGAAGGGGGAGTATAAATTGCAAACTCAGTCTATCCTTAAGGAAAGTATTATTTGTTTCACCAAAAAAAGAGCAAAAGCACATAGAACTGTTATCACATGCTGAGGGGTGTGTAAGGTGTCTGTATTAAAAATATTGCCAGCTCTGCACAGTAATTACATCAATGCAGGGCTCTGCTGGAATCCAGCTGAACTATGGGGCATCTTACTGAGGAGGAGCTTGCCAATCCTTCCTTCTGTTCTTTCAGTGTTGTTTTTTCTCTGTTACACTTCTTTTCCTGAGCTGCACCCAAACTGCAGTGATAATGTGGGCCTGATACAACTCTTACAATGCTATGGTATGCATTGTGGGGATAGAAAACAGGGACAATCATGTTATTCCCACAACAATTTTGCAAATGCACATCAGATGACTAAAGTTCCTTATTTATTTATTTTTAAGCCTCTTTGGCAAGGATTTATAGGTTTTAGCACTAACAACTATTTTGCCAGGTGTCAGTAAAGATTATGCATTCTTGAAATTCTCGGTATTTTTCACTGCTATCTGTGCAGTCTGCTTTGAACTTCAAGTTGGGCCTTAAGTGTGGAGTGACTTTTAGTAGCAGGAAGGTAACTTGGGAAATAGTGAAACATTGCTTACTACTGAAGACTGTTCCTATGCGTAACTGCTCCAGAAATCCTCTCTGAGGCATGCATGTGTGTGTTGGGCCTACTTCCTCAAGCTGGAGGATTCAGTGTTTTCATACTGTGTTTCATACTGCGTACGGTATGAAGTTTCATTTCTCGCCTTTGACTCTCATACAGCTCTCTTGCTTGGAGTGTAAGCTCTAAGTATGGCTAGGGTTGCCAGCGTGTAGTTGGGAAAGGTATTGATTGAAAAATAATATTGGCAAATGTCTCTCTTCAGCTGAATGATCTGTACTGTAGACTAGCAGAAGAGCAGATATGAAGCCACTTTGGAAAAGGATGTAGTGTGTATGTCTTCTGACAGTCTGCTGTCAGAATAAGGGGGCTTTGCAGGGAGCAGAAGCCTAGGAAGCTGGAAGGTGTTGTCCACAAAGGCCAAAACTGAAGCAAATCTACAGCTAACTGTCTAAAATGCTGCAGCCTTCTGTAGGCTCTTTGAATCATGACTGTGTGACCCATGGCACTATGAGTGTCCAAGCAGAGGAGATGACCTACTAGGCGATTTCAAAACTCTGCCACTTGAAAAGCCTGAGGAAAGGATTCCTGATAAAAATCTTCTCACGGAAGATGACCTCCATATTTTACCCTTCCTTGATCCATGCTTGACCTTAAAAGTAAAAAAAAATAAAATACTTGAACATTAGCCTAGATCTAATGCAGTTCATTAGCAGTCTCCAGTTTTTCAGAGACCTTCTGTCTGTTGTCGAAATCCATTCATTCAGCTTTCTCAGTAGACAATCATATTTTAATACTCAAACAGAACATAAATATGACCAGACTACTTTAACTCTGGCTCCCCAACAACTGTACACAGGCTCTGTTATTTGAGTATTGGACATCTGGACTCTGTTTCCCTTCGTGACAGTCAAATCCTGCTGAAAATTCCATGTATGCCGGAGATCAAGATCCTCAAAATGATAAACAAAGACTATGTTGTCAAATTCCATGACTGCCTCTTTCATTTCTTCCTTTTCCATTTTCTTAAGAATACTGAAAAGCTAGACTGACATGAGTGCATACTCCTGATGCACTTAAAGTAAGCTCTTCAGCCTCTAAAGAATTCAGATGGTTGCTAAAGGTTTGTTGGAACTCCGTGGAAGTCACACCTAAAGTTGTGCCTGGGAAATGCCGTGTTGGATCCTCCGTATTCCAAACAGCCGGTTCGTCTGTGCATTGTAAGAGAAGAGCAAAGCCAGAGCAGTGATTTTTGGCTGTACTTTTTGACTGTTAGCTCACCAAATACTATGTAAAACAAATGTAATCATGTGGTTTCCCATATGATGAAACTGCATGGCCTGGAAGTGGCAGTCGATATCCCTAGTAATTGTTTCTGAGTCTTTTGACACAGGTGCTGGACAAGCTGACTAGCAGAGCTGTTCTGTCAGATCTACTACTTGTGAATAAGGAAGAATGGATTTGGGGTTGATGACAGCTTTGGCAGCAGCAACTGTGAAATGGTAACATTTAAAATTGTTGGGGAAGAGAAAGCTGGTAGTAGAACCACCACCTTGGACTTCAGAAGAGCAGACTTCAGCTTGTTCAGGGAACTGGTAGGAGGGATCCAATAGGAGGCTGATCTGAAGGAGGGGGACCCAGGGGAGCTGCCTGGTCTTCGAGGACAATCTCCTCAACTCCATTCCTCAGTCTCTTCCACTCTGATGTGCAGGAAGTCAGGCAGATGCCAGTGAGTGGGGGATGCATACAGATTGTATGGAAGGTGAAAACAAGAACGAGCAGACTGTCTGGGAGGAATACAGAAACTTTACCTGGACATACAGGGAGTGAATTGGGAATGCCAAAATTCAGCCAGAGTTGAGATGTGTGGGGGATGTAAATAGCAACAAAAGGGTCTTCCACAGGAAGGAAGACTAAGGAAAGTGTGGACCTTCTGCTGAATGGAGCAGAGGATGTAGTGATCAAGGACATGGAAAACACTGAGGTGTTCATTGCCTTCTTTGCTTCAGAGAAGGTTTTCTCTGAGGCCTCACAGTCCCCTGTGCCTAGCGGCAGTGTTGGAGGGAGTGAAATACTATCCATGATGGGAGAAGATCAAGTAAGGGACTTGTTAAATAAAACTATACATGCACAAGTCCAGGGAATGTGATGGGGTGCACTGAGGTCCTGAGAGAAATGGCTGATGTCACTGCAGTGCTGCTGTCTGTCACTGAAAGGTCACGGCAATTGGGAGACTAGCACCATGGCTGGAATTGGGCAAACATCAGGCTGGTCTTCACAAGGAGCCCTGGGAGGGGGTCAGCCTTGCCTTAGTCTGCAGGAGGATTCTGGCAGAAATAGATTCTCCTGGAAGCCTTTTGCAGGTATCTCAAGAACAAGGAGGTGATTTGGAATAGTTAGCTTGAATTTTCTAAGGGCAGATTATGGCTGACCAACTTGATTGCCCTCTGTGGTGAGATAACTGGGTCAGTGACTGACAGAAGTGCAGTGGATCTCCTTTGCCTTGATTTTGGCATTGTCTCCCATAGTGTTCTTCAAGGCAAATTGGAAAGCAATTGACTGAGGTCTGCCAGATAGATGGAAAACAGTCTGGATACAAGGACCAGTGACTAATAATTCAGTCCAGCTGGTGGCCATTTACTACTGGTGTTCCTCTAGAGATCCATATTGTGACCAAGGCTGGTCCTTCTATTCTTTGTATGTTTCTGTAGGCATCTGCCTAAGAAAATTTTGGCTATGTAGATTTCTGTCAGGAAGCTTGTGGACTTTCAGGCTGATTCATTGTTATCCACCTAGCCACATACAAGCACACTTACACTGTTTCTTCTGAGATCCCACCTGTGTTCTTCTTTTGTTCCTACTGTTGGCGCTCATCCAGATTCCTCTACATGCGCCATGCTAGTGCTTTGGATTTTGCTTTCTGCCCCACTGTATGTCATGCAAGTGTCCACAGTCCTTTGCTTAGCAGTGTCCTTACATTGCATGCTAGTTCTTACACATGGTGACAGGACCTAGTGTGTTTTTCTGAGCTCAATTTGGTTGTGTGGTGTGATTTTATTTATCTATCTATCTATCTATCTATCTATCTATCTATCTATCTATCTATCTATTTATTTAACTGCAGGGATAGATGTGCATAACACATCTAATAGATTGTGCCGTGCTGTACAGAAAGCCAAAGGGAATTCCATCCTGACTCGCTTGGGTCATTGGCTTTATGTTCCGAGTATCATTATAATTAGCTGGGCTTCTATAGCTTCACAGCTACTTTGCACATCTTGGTTCTGTTAGGGACACCTGTTTTGTGAGGCAGAAGGGGAAGATAAGAAAGACCACAGAGACCAGAACATGGTTTCTCTGGCTTCTGTCCACAAGCAGCCTTTAGGAGGAATTGAGAGCGAGCTGGCTGAAGATGTCAAGTGCCCATAATTGTCAGTTAGGTATTTAATAGAACCCCAGAAAAAGGAAGTGGGAAGAGAACACTTTCCTTTTAAGGAGGGTTATTGCTTCCTCGTGAAGAAAACCTGTCCATTTAGGGCTAATACTATTTTTGGATCATGTTTTAGTCAGGTCTGCAACACAGGTATGAGAAGTCTTACATGTGGAAAAGTGGGAAGTATTTCTGTGTTCAATATGTGTCTTAAGAGGCATAAATGCCAGAGCTCAGGCTGGACTCCATGCTTGGACTCCTTTGATGCCTGGCATTTAAAACTATTATTGGTTCCATGACAGGTGAGCTGTGATGGCCAGTGATGGTTTTCATTAAAAATCAAAAGAAATCTTTATGTTCAGTGCAAACCTCTGTTTATCCAGCTGCTGCATGTGTTGGATGATGACTAGTGCACGATCGTGAACTAGTGAGAGATGCAAGATTTTCTTAGCAGTCTTCAAACGCGAGAGCAAGGCATTCAGTCTGTCAGTTCCAGCGTCTGAGAGATGAGGCCAAGAGTCCTTGTGTGAGCTAGATTGTGGAGCTTTTCAACAAGATGTTGAACGAGATGTTGTCCAACTACACTGGCCTTTTTGGTCAGGAGCTTTCGGTCTATCTAATCATCTTCATGTAGAAATTTTCTGGAATACTCCACTTTCTCATCTCTCTCCTGTGAATAAGGACCAAACCATTTAAACACAGAGGGACTGTGGTGCCTACTGTAATCTGATTCTGTAAAGCATAAAAGTGATTTCATATGCTGTTATCCCCAAATTGGTTTATTTGTTACAAAATGGGTCATAAACTGTGTCGAAGGTATGTACTTCCTCAGTTGTTCTTTCTACTGCCACTTGCCCCAAAGCACAGCTTTGTTTTTTCCTCGACTTGTAAAGCTGTGTCTTGAGGTTCATTCTTCATGCATACCATTTCTGGCCCTTTTACATAAAGCCTAAAATCAACTCTTTAGAGTTGCCTGGAGCAGGTTTTTTTTTGAACGTCCTGTTCTGTAAAACTTAGGTATCTAAGATCTGGCAATCTAGACTGTGTTTTCACATCCCCTTCCAAATAACACTTTGTCCTTCATGAAGCAAAACAAACGTAGAACTGATGACTTCTCTGGTAGCTCATATATACTTGTCTAAATATCTAAACTATCTGCTCTAGGCAAGGGCTGTCCACTTGGCATTTCAGAGCACCCTTGGACATGTGTGCTTATCACTGAAGGTTTTCCTTAGAATTAGGAGCACTTCATACTGAAATAATTTGGGTGTCTACGTGTTTAGGAGCTGCTCTCAAAGGCAGTACAAAGAATTAATCATTTTCCTAATTAAGCTTGCAGTTTTTAGGGCTTATTGAATTTCTTGCAATTATTAGGGTTTATTGAATACTTTAGATTTCTGCGTGCAAATTCTGCCATAGTTCAAACAAGATCTAGCAATATTCACTTGTGGACATTCTAATAAGATGTCATAGCTATTACCTTCTTCAGGAGGTTTTAAATTTATATTCAGTATTTGTACATGAAATGCATTGCAGTAGTAAAAAAAGTAGAGTGAATTTGAAGGTAAGCACTGAAAAGTTGGTGTTAGTATTTAAGTTACCTCTCTAGTCGTACTTCTAAGATGCGGCACAGGTTGTGATCTTTGCTTACATGATCATAGGCTCTCTTTGTCCAGCAGTCTGTGTTTCTGTCAATGGATAAGATGCACAGAGCCAGGACAGCTGTTCAGTATTGATCTTCTGTATTTGGTTTGTAGCATCACTCCAGGCTTACCACACAGTATCTAAACACGGTGCTGGAAACACCTTTGTTAATTCGTTGTTTTGAGCTTTCATCCTTTTCTTCTTAATTATATTTCAGTGCCCCTGGGCAGTTATGTGAGTTCACAGATAGCAGAAGAAAAATAACTACTTGCCTGTCCTATTGGTCCTGTTCTTATCTTATCTAACCTGTTAGGCCTCCCTCTACAGTGGGGTTGACTGTGCTTCACAGCCTAATTCTAGCACAAGTGTATCTTCATTCACTTATGGAGAACCTAATCCTAGCACAGGGTATTTCAGCCTTGAAATACCACCACGAAAATCAGCATGTTGCAGTTCAGAGATTGCATGTGTGTTTGTAGCAGAAAGAAGATATTAAAAAACCTGAAGTCAGCTGAAATAGGTGGACAGAAGAGTGCTGTACAAAGTTATGGGTCTATAGTAGTTGTGAGGGGAAACTTGGTATGTATGAATGTGGCCAAAATCTTGGCTGCTGTCAGCAGTAGGCTAGTTTTGGAAAGAAACATTGGAATGCAGGACTGGAGAAGATGGCATTGGGCAGAAATCCTCGCTACTGCAGTCAACCGGGGCATGTAATTCCATAAGGCCATGAGGTGGTCAACTTCATCTTAAAAGTAGTAAGAAACAGCAAAGCGATGCACCTACGTAATTCTGGCTGAATAGCCGTTGAGTCTTTCCATGGCTAGAAACACTCCAGTTTTCAACCTAAATGCAGTTGTGACTGATGTATACCTGCTTATTCCTGTGCTAGTGTTGTCCTTTTACTTAAACTAACTCTCCCAGTTCCAAACATACCTCACTCTTTAACGTTATCATATAGCTCAGCAGCCTCAACAAGAGGAGGCTGAATGAGTTAAGAGTGGAAGTACTTTCTCTGGGTGAGGTGGTAGTTTGAAAGCTAGCACTGCCTTGGGAATCTTTTGATTAGGAATAAAAAAAACTGAGCGCAAAACAGAACTCAAGAGTGTATGTACAGGTTATTACCATGCAATGTATTCCACGTAGGAAGAGGTGATGTCTCAGCCCCAGGCTCCCTGGAGCATTATTAACACAGGTTGTAATGGGAAACCAGAAATAGGCCATCTCTGAAATATAATTGGAAAGAGACTGCCATGAAAGATTTTGCGTATATGTAAAAACTTGATTACATACCATTCCAAATCAGAATATAATTTCTTTTCTTGTGAAACGATATTTCAAAGGGGTTTGCTTTTCCATTTCTTTTGCTTGTGGATAACAGCGTCACAACCCCTTCATTTCCTGACTCTTCATACAGCAAGACTTTTCAACGTCCGGTGAATTGGCTTTGAATTGTTGAGGGGTGAAGTTATCTTTGCCTTTATGTTTACTTTTAACCAATGTAAATGGTAAAAAACCGAAACCAAACAAACAGAAAAAAACAACCAAAGAAAAACCCCAACAAAAACCCAACAGTATTTATTGCCTTGCAACTGTGCTTTTGTCTCTTAAGAGCGTGATGCTCGATGCTCGTGTGTGTGGTAGGCAACAGAGAACTCACTTCCCTTTTGTTTCCCCAGTAGGCAGGCTGCTTCATTAGGTGATGAGCCAATTTGCTCTTAGTGTGGATCAGAAAGACCTGTCTGAAGCTACATTTAGGGAAGTTGTGTGGAAAACTTGCTTCTTAAGGGGTTAATGATCTGGAATTTCACACATAATGCAAAATGATTATGCTGTATGCATTCTCTGCGAATTTTCTCACTGATCACAAAAGACTTTTGTTTGGTGTGCTAGAATGGTCTATAGACTAAACATATCCTGGTTTTTTAATTGGATGGAAAATAACTCTGCTAATTGGAGAAAACTGAATAAAGCAGTTGGTGCTACATGCCAAATGACAAATCTTTTACAAGAAATATACCTTGCCCTTTATATGCATCAACAGAGTTCTAGTATAAACATGTAATATAAAATCAGGCTTACTCAGAATCAATTCCATCATTTTAAAGAGACTTACAGGTTTTAGAAGGCATCCTTACCTGAGATGTGTTAGTGTTTATTATGCAAGCTAAGGCAGACGTAGAAGGACGTGACTAAGCGTGTGATGAGAAGGATGGTGTTTCTTTAGCATTTCTCCAGCAGAACAGCCACTAATGCAGAAGAAAAGAGCAACACATTCCCCCCCGCCCCCAGTCTGTGTGGCAAAGGGAAGGGTTGGATGCCCTGTTAATAATGACTGAGTGCGTGGTGTGGAGGATCATGACCCTAGCTTGTCCCATGTTGACTACAGCAGCTTGCGTTCACTAGTAACTTACTATTAGGGATGATTAATTTCATTAATAAAGGAGGCTCAGAAGGATGAAAATGCCCTCTAGCATAGCTTTATTCCTTTTATACTTCTGATGAGGAAATAAATATCACTGGTGATGGTTCCTAGGTAAACACCTCAGCATCCTGGTAAAAATCCCCTAATCCTTTTGGCATTGCTCCGTAGTGTGAAAAGCAGGTTGACGGTGGCAGTGCTTTTTGCAATGCTGGCTTCTAAATAAAACGTTTTGGGGAAGACAAGGTGTGCCTAGCCAGGTTGAGACCTTGCAGGACATTTTGAAATTCCAAAATCTTGTATACTGTGTCCATCAAGTAACAGAACAAAAGGATGCTGGGGACGTACAAATCAGGTCAAATTTTGCAAAACGTTCATTCTACTAATTTGATAATTTAAGAAGAGGGTGCAAAGATATTTGTTTGTTTGTTTGGCACTGTAAATTATCCTATGGCTTCTGTGTTCTGCAGCTGAATGCTTGGTGTGTCTCTGTTAAGGAGCACTGTCTTTCCAGCAGCCACCTTCATGAACATGGGGTAGCTAGCGTTAAATGGGTGTGAGCGGAGTAAATGCTGGTTTGTCTTCCGGCAATATTTATGGTAATGTAACTAACTGAAATTATATTGGTGAGAAAAACTAAAATAAAAATTAAAAGACATTTTAAGATAGAGAGCAGAGGACTGAGAATACGTGAATGCATATAAAATACTCTGTGTTCAGGTGGTAGAATTAGTTCTTTTTTCAGGATGAACAAAATGAGATTTCATGAATGTAGGCAATAGAAATGTAGATACTTGTCTGTATGTGGTTATGTGGTTGGATTTGGTCTGATACAGAATAAACACAATGCATTGGTAGGCATTTTGTGAAGGGTAAGTAAAAGGGAAAGGTGCATAGGCTTGTTTGTTTGGGTTTTTTATAAACTACTTTGGACCAAGGTTGTCATGTGAAGACCACAGATCTCTGATTAATTTGAGCATTGAACCGATACGCTTTCATTCTCATTTGTACTACATGGAGCAATTCCTGATATATTGCTATTTTCCCCAGGACAAATACTGAGTCATTCAAATATAGATGGTAAACACTGCATGCTCCCCAAAATTATAATTTCTTTAGTAAATTGCAAGTTACGGCCTTGAATAGAGTGGTAAAGTAGCCACCAGAATTTTTTGTAGAGTGCATTGGCAGAATTGAGGGAGAAATAAGAATTGCATGAGATATACAATACAGGGTTAAAAAAAAAAAAAAAGAAAAGTCAAGTTACTCTTTTATTTATTTTTTACAAATAAACAGGCACAGTACATTCAGCCATAAGGACTGTTCTCCCTTATCATGGAGTTTGCAGCTGCAAGATTTTTATGACTCTAGCTGGAAGCACAGACTACCCGAATTCAACTTCTGAAGGTGTATCAAGGGATAGGCAGAAAGGGAAGCAGCTTATATATACCTCAGTTTTTAAAGTCTACCTTCAGAAAGACCTTTTTAGATACTACTCCTGAAAAAGTAAGCCTCAAAGTTAAATGGTGTTGTGGAAACCACCCCCACGCACTCTTCTATCACACTTTGTGGTCCTGGGTGGTTGGTGAGCTGGTCCCAGGTCCTTGGGATTCAGGGCTGGTGGAGGAGAAGGGGCAACTGAGCTTCTCCAAGTGTGCAGGTGAAGAGGCTGGTCTTTGGAGCCGGTGCAGAGAGCGAGGGCTGGTGTACCGCTCCAACAGCCCCATGGTCACTCCTTTGTTGCAGTTCACCGCTGGCACTGGAGGTCCTGTCCTTTCATAAGACGTGGGAGCCTGGAGATGAGTCTCATCCTTTAGCCTGCATGCCTGGGGCTGTGTACTGTGTGATGCGGGAGGTGTTTCTTTCCCAGGCGGGATCAAGTGCCTTTTCCTGCTGCTTTTCTTTCTCTGTCAAGCTTAAAGCAGTCTTTTCCTGGCTCTTAAGGTTGCTTTTCTCCATTGACCAACAACTGACCATCAGCAAGTCGCATACAGTCCTGGGGTCTCTGTTGTCAGCCTGTACCCACATTTCAGGGCCGTTGCTGTTATTCCATGCATATACTCCATGCTGTAACGAGCAGCACCGGGAGCTAAGCACCAGCTCATGCAGCAAGTTCTCCTGATGTGTTGGTAACGAGCCCAGCACGCCAGGGCTGGGGCACTGCAAAGTTAGCACAAGGTATGCTGAGCATAAGATATGTGGCCTCCTACTAGTGATGGCAATACTGATTTTTATGGGGCTACCGGGCAATTGAAGGGTGTGCTAATCTTCTGGACATTTAAAATTGCTATATCTGTGTGTGCGTGTTTGTTTCCCTGCTACGTTTTCATCACATGGTGTGTGCTTTTCGAAACCTGTGAAGTCCTGCGAGAGGATGGCTGTAGGTGATGGGTTCTGTTATGTGAGCTATTAATTTGTGGAGTTTCAAAGCTCATGGAATTTCTCTTTTCTTAATGCTGTAGTTGAAATGTATGAGTTTTGATGCTGTGGCTTAGTGGCCTTAGTGTTATAACTGATTATATGTTATGCTGATAACTGTTACACTGATAACTGTCTTTGCGTGTACCGTATTGTTTTAGAAAGGTTTTGGTGAAATGTGAATTGCAGAATGGAGGCTTGCTACTGCTTTTTTCATTCACACATGTAGTAGACTAGATTCTTGATTGCATTACAGCACATTCTTATAAAAGAAACTCGGTTAGTTCAGTTTGATATTTGCAAATGGAATAGAAGCCAGTTCTTAACCACGTCAATAATAAACCCGTATCTAATGTTGTATCAGAAGGAGGATGTTTATTAACTTCAATGTCATTGGACGTGCAGGGAATCCTGGTCTTCGATGGTCTGTGCTTGCTATGCGTCCTCTCTGTGATCGCCTTCAGAGACAGTGTAAAAAGCAATTTCAGGCTATTCTGCATCAGTTTAATAGCTTATGTGGGGTTTTTTTAGATTGATAAATCAATACATCAATATATGTCAGAGCTGGTTGCCTGAGGATACCAGAGCTTAAAGCAGAATTACAGGAAGATTTGCATAACTAAAAATAATAATTTTAAAAATAAAGAAATAAGAGCGCTTTCCTTTGGATTTACCAAGGGAGGAATAGGTGCTGCTGTAGAGGGATTTTCTTGGTAATGGTTAATGTCAAAATATTTGTTCTTTATTGAGTTTGATTTAAACTAAACTTCAAATATTTTGAGTTTGAAATACTTGATTCAACTTTGAGACAGAGATGATTTTGGCCTCTAAGGGCCTTTCCGAACATCAGGGTTTTTTTCCACCAGAGCCTCTAAATGAAGCAAGCGGCCACCTGGGAATAATGCAAGATAAAGCAATATTGCCATTGTAGTAGAGGAGGAAATGCTTATACTTACGGTCTTACTTACTCCCTGGGAGGGCATTTACTTTAAGAGGTAATGTGCAGACTGCCATTACATCTCTGATTCCAGCTTACTGCATTTTGAGTGACAGGTTAACCGGAATATTCTCTGTGTTCAGACACACTAGGAACAGTACGATGCTGTAGTCAACTCTAACTTGGCCTAAGTATCTCCTGAATTGGATTCTAGATAGCTTCATGAGGGACTGAAAAGCGCTATTGCAGAAGGTGAGAGTTGATCTGAGGTGGGAGAGGAAGAAAACTGTGAGAACATGAAGCTGGTCGTTGGTGTCTCCGATTTGAGAAGTGGCGAAAAGCTCATCTTCAGAGAGAGTAATTGAGATGGCAAATGCAAATTGGTACATGAAACGTATTTCATGCTGTTTACACGCCTTGTTTTTAGCTGCATGACTAGTGGGAGCCTCAGGAATTGCGAGTAGTTTGTTTTGAATCGTAGATGATTCTCTTACAACAAAATGATCATTGTATTCTATATAGGGAAAGAAATTTTAGCTCCTAAGTGTGGAGAAAGCTTTCTATTTGTTTCTGTAGTTCTAGGGAACTTACAGATAAATACTCAGTTTTCAGAAGTTACTTATTTTTAATGAAGAGCGCATTTGAGGAGGCTTAGCATCTGTTTTTACAGAACTATTAGTCCAAGATTCTTGCATTCTTTTCTCTGTGTCCTACTTAATCTGACAGTTGTGAACAGGTTTTTTTTTTTTATTGTAGAGAGTGCCTCCATCTCTAATACATAAGTGCTTATACCTGCAAACTGGGTGGTCTGATTTGTGCAAAGACTGTATTATGTGAGAGACTGGTCCAGAAAAATAATTAGATTTTAAAAGCCGGTGAGAGGTCCATTGTTGTACAAAACAATAATACTGATTGAATAGCTAACCTCAAAGATAACGTTTAAAAAAAACCAAAAAAGGTCCCCATGCAAAGAGAGATTGGAAGTCCTGGCCAAGTGGCTGGGTTTGTGTAATGCCATTGATATGTTGAGATTTCTGTCTAAGCCAAGTGGCTTGTGGCTGAGCTGCAAACTGGACCCAGATACCTGTGTCTGAGGCATCATCGTAACTCCAGGAGAACTTATTTTGGCAGTAATGTTTGTCCTTCTCCTCCTGCTGAGTTCCAGATTTCTCTAGGATTCATTGATGCCCCTCACAGTCAGCCTGGGAGTGGCTGCAAAGTTTTTTCCAGCAGCTGGAGGTGGTGCTGGGAAGGGGAGCGCCAGTAGGAGCTGGTGGTGGGAGGTGGTATGACAGGGGCCCCAGGAGGTCTCCAGCAGGGCTCAGGGAGGTGCTGGGCTGGTCCAGCGGTGGCTGAGGGAGCTGCTGGGATGCAGGTGCAGGCATCTGGTTTGGGCTTAGAGTTTAACAGGGAATTCCCTGTTTCCTGACTTTTGGATCAGATAACTGCTTTTATCTCGTGCCTTGGTCATATGAGTGACTAGGGTACCGGAGGGGGGACGACCTCTCCAAAGCACACATGTATTTGGTGTGGCTCTATGTAGTTCAGAAGTTGCACAGCTGGATGTTTCTAAACTTTTAGAAGAGAGTTCATTTTTGCCCTCTGTCCCAATAGCAAAAAGACTGAATTTTGAGCCCAGCGGGAAATGTAGAAAATGTTTTAATTGCAGGAAGCACTGTTTTAATCTGAATTTCATAGATATATGTGTTTAACAAGTCTGACCTTTGGCTGGATTTTGTTTCTGGACCTTTTCCTGAAGAAGAGTAAGATATTTAAAACCTATTAGCTCCTTTTCAAAAATAAATTAAACTCTTAAACAGCATTTTGAAATGAAGCTTTGGCATCTGTTCATTGAATCAAATGAATATTAAAAAATTCCTAGCTAAACCACAAATAGTTACATGTGAAATACTAAAAAGAAAAGCAGCTGAAATGTTTCCAAACACATTTTTAAAAACTTAGATTTTATTTTGCATCTTCCTCCAAAAGCCTTCAGGTTATACTCAATGTTCAAAACCAAGTAAGTTCTTCAGATTTTTTTTTTTTATTTGCTATTTGATTTTTAAAGATTTAACGAATAGAAAAATACTGAATGTTTGTAATACTATTATTTAACACAGCTTAGATGTAGCAGCCGCTGATACCGATGAGCCTGAAGTTCCTGATTGGAGTCAGCCGCGTGCCGTCGTGCATCAGGACCTGTTCAGTCACACACCCGTCGCAGACACAGGCGCGGGCCGCAAAGGGTTTGTTAGCAGCGGAACCTCAGGGTTTCGCTAATGCGGATAGATACTTTGCAGGCGGAAATCTTGGAAGGGGCTAGGGAACCGTCGCCCTCTCGCTCTCCACTTCCTCTCCTCTCTCACACCCTCAGCCTTTACACTGGGAGGCTCTGCCAGTATTTCTCAGCTCCCTCCTACTCTCTGGGGTTGCAGTCAGCCCAAGAGCTGGCAGGTTTATTGCTGATGTTTCTTTTTCCCGAGCTAATTACAAACAGCCTCACTAGTATCTTGTTCTGCGACTATGTCAAATTGTTATTTTTATTTTTTTTTATTTGGAATGGTACTGTTTCCGAGTCCTTTTTAGGTGCTGATCTCCCAGCATTAAAGTGACTTTGAGCAGAGGTTCAGGTTGTGCCGTATTCCTGAGAATTTGGAATTAGTTCTGACTTCTAAAGCATAAGAAAACAATATTTTAGTGGTATTTGTCTATGCTAATACTGCAGTCAGCACACACCTTGTTTTGTTTACGAAATATCTTCTGAGGACTGCAGATTTTGTTTGTTTTGATTGTGAGAGGTGTAAGTGTTGGTCCCTGGGAGGTTGCTCTGTGAATTTGCAAACCGATAAAACCTGTAGAATGTGTTAGCTGGAGAGATCATCTCATCTGTTAAATTGTTGGGTTGTATTTAGCTGTTGAATGAATACAAATCAACAACTTGAAGCTTTAAAAGGCTTTTATGTACACAGATATAAAAATGGTAGATTGTAGATAGATTAAAAAATTATTTTTGTGCATAAAGGCCATCAAGAAGTTGTGTAAGATCTAGGAATGACATGGAGAAAACCAGCTGTTTATAATAAAAAGGATATAATCAGGAAAACCTTTGTTTGATTTTTCCCATCTGGTCACTCCTGTTACTACAAGGGGAAGGAACAAAGGGGTTTGTTTATTTTAGGACACTTGAAAGAAGCAGCAAATCGCAACCTTCTTGCCCGGCGTGGGAGTTCCTAGCTGCAGACGGTAGCACCTCCTTTAATTCTCAGGCAGAAATGGGCTGCAAATAGCTGAACTGGATAAGACACAGTTGAGACCCTGTTGAGAACTGAATGGCTTAGTTTTCACTAATCTTAACAGAAGTTGGGATGGTTGTTATTACCTTGGGATCACATACCACGTGCCTAACTGAAAGTGAATGAGAAACCAAACTGGAAGCTCAAGGGATACTTAGCTAGGCATTACTTTCCACTCCTAGGTGGAAATACTTATTTTCTATTCTTGGTGTAGAAAACTGGATAAACCAGAGGAAATGCGCTACTGTGACTATGATAGCAAGAGTGAGACGATCAAAAATGAGAAGATAGATGGTACGTGGCTGGCAATAGCAAACCAGAGGAGTTTGAAGAGGGTCACAGCAATGTCAGTGAAGATAAAGGCATCGTGAGCTAGCCTTAGGAATAGACTGAAATAGACTTTGCATTATCACTTTCAGTTTTATGTCCTCCACACAGTATTGCGGCGGCTCATCTAATTGCATCAGCTTGGATTTCTGTTGTTTCTGTTTGTTGGTTTTCTTCCTCATTATCCACATGTGGTTTATCTCATAAGAATAAATCACAAGAGTTACGGGTGCTGTGTGATCAAGTGGGTGACTGACTTTCCCTGGACAAGTCTTTAACGAGACCTTGCCTTTCATCTTAGCAAGCAGAGCAGAGGTGCTTACTCAGCTTTGCAAGGGTTATCTTGCAAATTGTTATAGAAGAAACAAATGGTGGATTTGGGCATCTAGATGTAGTGGTCTGCAAAAGACATCACCATCTGTTGCTGGCGTAGGAAGGGACAGCATATTTGTTACTTTATTTGCCTGTTCAATATCACTTTTTAATTTTGGCTTTAGACAGGGTCATTCCATCTTCCCTTGTGTCCTGGTTTGAGTGACACAGGACTAATTTCTTTTCTAATGCCTGGGAAAACTGTACTTTTAGAAGACTCTAGTGTCTGAATTTGTGAAAATATTTACTTTATAGCCAGCTATGGTATGTGGGTTCCAAGGTCTCAGTGTTTTCGAGCTCGCCAGGTGCAGGGATGAGGAGGAGCGAGACCTGGGCACTTGCCCCAAGCTGGCCAACAGGATTATTTCATACCATGAACGTCACATTCAATATGAATTAGAAAGTTTGCTGAGGAGTTCAGGCTCTTCCTTGATGGTGGCGATCCAGAGAACTCCTTGCCCCAATGCCGGACCCCTGAGCCCTTCCCTTCCTTCTGAAGGCATAGCGCTCACAGTGTCCGGCATTTGCTGTCCACTGCTGGGAGTGCACAGCTTCCTATGGATACAATTGGCTGAATATAATCCTTGTATATTTTTTATTGGTATCGGGATCACTATTGGTTCTTTAGTGTTACTACTGTTAATTATTTAGTCAGTCTATTAAATCTGTTTATATTTCAACCCTTGGGTTTCCTGGTTTTCTTCCTGATTCCCCCTTCCTGGGTGGGGAGGGGTCATCGGGTGATAGAATAATTGTCTAAATGACAATAAATTGTTGTGGGTTTCTCAAACCATAACACCTTGTTATCCAAAGCCAAAAAGAATGCCACTAAAATGTGAAAATACGAGGTCATTTAATCTGAAGCTTGTCTCTACAGAATCCTGCTTCAGTTCCTCTTACAAGTGGCCAAAATTGGTCCTATTGTACGGGGTTAAGCCGGAGAGGGGGAGGGGAGAAAATGGCACGACTGAATCATGGAGCGGATGTGGTTTTGTGGAGCAGCTCAAGAGGCAGTTCAGACCTAGGTGGAGGGGGGCTAAACAGTGTTCAAAACCCGGCTTCAGTTGTCTAAATGTTCGTTTGCATTTGCTGTCTGGTTTAAATTGTAAATCCTGCTATGTAAGAACAAAGTTTTAAAGCAATGTATCTGGTTTTATCCCAGTAACCAAAGACCACAAAGTAACTTAACTTTTATTAGTCTTGGAGAAAATTCTAGTGCTTGCTGGCTTGTGGTTTGGATGCGACAAAATAGTATTATCTAAAAAAATAGTATTATTTTTTCTGATGTTGAATCTGGTTTTTTTCGTATTAATAGACACCCAGTTTTGTTCCATTATATAATGATTCTTCAGACATGCAGTAAGAAGATACAATTAACTCTTGAGACATAGTTTATTTAATGTGATAATTTTGTACTATTGCAAATGCCCTTTCATTACATGGTGTCAGCTCATCAAGATAAAAACAAAATAACTAGAATGAGTGTTGTGAGGCCTCTTCTCGTGTTCCTGGAGTTTGGATGAACGTGGGTTTTGTAAGTTTTGGAGACAGCAGCTGTGCTTTTCTATAGGAGTTAGCCTGCATCAAAAGGAGTTGCACTAGATCCTAATGGATGAAGTGCTTTCTGTCTGCAACTTCATTTTTACCCTCATGTGTCTTCTCTTATTTTTACCCAAGTGAAACTCTGAGAAAGCAGAGAAGATGCATGCGTGGACTTCGTCTGAGAATAAATGCACAAACTTTATGGGATGCAATGCTATGCAATCAAGGCACCTAGCGCTGTTTGCCCTTCTCTTCCTCCTGCCCCTTTGCCTCCACCATCCACCATGCATTGAGACAGCAGGAGGGTTAACGTTCTGTCTTTCAACATCCCTTTATTAAATTCCTTTGTTCCCACATAAGTGTTTGTCCTACTAAACATTTGTACCTGCTGGTGGTGTGTGATTGAGGAAAAAGATCTCTTTTTGTTGCTGAGGGGTAAAAATCACTGATATTTTGAAAGGTAGAGAGCGGTGAGTATAAGCAAGTATCCCTTCAAGCCGATTGGCAGAACATTTCTAGCAGGTTTTTAAAATGTGGAGTCAGAGTGCAGAGTATGCAAAACACTACAAAAGCGCTGGACTTAAGATTCTCTGGCCTCGCTTTGCAGTCTATGGTAAAAACAGATGGCTGGAGAGTGTGCTGGTATTCCTGTTTTGGCTAAAATGAGCCAGCTCATACTCACATACCTGGTGCCTCTCATCATGTGCAAAACCAGCAATGGTAGGATTGATACCAGAAGAAAAATTAGCTTTAAGACAGATTAACTGGCATAGCTAAATCAGGTGGTGGTTGCAAATGTGTCAGTAGATCAGTCTTGGCAAAATAACATTGGTTTTCCAGCAGCCTCTTCGTATTTTGCTGAGCAGTCTGCCCCTAGTTGTGGAGTGAAAAATTAAGAAGCGTGTTCAGAAACGAGATTGACTGTTAAGATGAATCTGTCCAAATTTCAGTGAGGTGTCAGCTGATGCTTTTGTAGCAAATACAGCTGTGTTGGTTGCTTTTTTGTGTTTTTCTTTTCCCCCTCTCAAGGGAAGTCTTAAACACTTGTCCTTAATTCCAGATGACAAGTTGTTACCAGCCAGCTGTTCTGGTAGCTTGCCGTAGGTGACTGCTTCTTCCAGCCTAAGCTGGGCAATATTTAGCACGAGAGGTTTAGAATTTGCACCTATTAGAGTCAGCTGATTGCAAGAGATACTTTTAATTTTAGCCAGGGAGAAAGAGGCTTTGGGTTCTTCCTGAGCTTTCCCTTTTAAAGCATCGCAGGGGTTATCATCTTAGGTTTTAATATGGCTTTGGTGCACTTACAGACTGTCAGGACTGAAAAACTATATGAGCATGTGAACTCAGCTACAAAGCTCCCGCTGTCCTGCAGATACCTTTTCACATTAAAAAACAAGGGGAGAGAAATACAATCTCCTGTAAGCGAACGCCTTCTCAGAAGAATGTTGCGGTGTTGTCCAAAAAATGTTGGCTGATACACAGAATATCTGTATTATTTAAATACATTGTAGTGTTTTTTTTGTTGGGGGTGGGGTTTGTTGTGGGTGCTTTTTTTTTGGTTGTTTTTTTTTCTTTCCACATTGTATATAATTTTGCTTGTAGATTAAACAGGTATTCCTGTTCTGACAGTTCTGGTTCATTTTCCTGTTTGTAAGACAGTAGTGCTCTTCCGCAGTTGGAAGTACAGTATTACTCATGATTGCCACATAACGTGGTCAATACCCATGTGCTTTTCAGTAGGAATGGAGAAAGTTGTTAATGATATTTATGTGCCTTTAATTTCATCTACTATTTGAATAATATGTGAAATTTGAAAACAACTTATTTAGGAAAGCAACTTAAATTTTATTTCCCTTTTTATATAGTCATGTGATTAATTAATGAGTAGTTTCAAGATACCTGGATTTTTTAGAATTTATGTATTTCAGATTTGAAGAAGGTTGCTCAGTGTACATGAGTGTCAGGAGGTACATGGAAAAACCAATGTGCTGATAAAGAACTTCAATCAGTCATGCTTTTCCCTCTCATTTGAGAGCTGGAAGTTGTGAATTAATCAACTAATTCTGAAAAGTGCTTTGCAATCCAACACTGATAATATTTAAATATACTTGTCAGTGTTGAGTCCTGCCGATGCTTCGTGTTTGAAGTAGCACTTGAGTCGCCCTGTTGGCCTGAGTGAGGTACGCCGGATTGGTAGCGTGAGGGAAGCATGAAAATGTTCATGGGACAGGTCTGATTCTGCCGGGGAAGCGGCCAACTCCAAAGATTTCTTGGAACTGTAGAAATGTAGCAAATGTTTTGAAACTTGCAGTTCTTATCGTTTAGATTGGAAATGTTAAGCGTGTTTTTAATAGGCTCCTTTTCCACTGTTAAAGCATTATGGTGAAATAATTACATTCCTTTCAATCCATTTTAGACCTTACATGGTTTCCACTAACAGTAAAAATAAAAGTAACACCAATTAAAATAGTTGTCGGGTTTTCTTCTCTCTTTAGGAATTTATTTACTACAAGGCTAAACTGACAAATTTTATTGAAGGCAAATTTCTTTTCTTCCTCTGTCTGTATTTGAACCAGATGCTTAATCTAATTGTTCCTACTGTTTGTTTCACCCCGCAGTAAACAGGGAAGAGAACGAGCGCTAGTGCAGCTCAGGGGTTTGGTAACGGGAGGTTGCTGGTTCTGCGCCTTGCTCCTTGGTCGGGTCTGCCACGGCTTCGGAGCTGGCGCTGCCGGAGCCCGCGCTGCCGGCCTGCTGCATAATGGATGAGCCCGCACTGATGGAGGCAGCAGGTGCTCCAGCAATAGAAAAGAGCAGTGTTCGTTATTGTTGTAAGCATCATCAATCCTCCACCCTTTCTCCCTCTGTTCTCAACGTCCTCCAAACAAAGGCTCCCTGTATCTGCAGCAGCAGGGGAGAAAATAGCAACAACTTACCCTGTGTAACATCGCTGTTTTCTGTCTCGGGGGCAACCTTGTAAATAGGTCTTGATTTGAAGCTCTGGGTCTGTAAGTGGCGTGTTTATCATTGCAGGGGATGACAATACTGATTTATGAATTCCATTTAGCAGAAAACTCTATCGCTACCTACGTGTAACTGCCCTATTCCAGCTAACTCGGCTGAATGAAAAATGGCTTTCAATTCTAGTACTCATTATGCACTGCAAGGTCGCTAGCTCCTATGGCAGCAGTCTACTGAAAGATAGGTCTAAATATTCTAAAGAATGTTGGGGAAAAATGTGACTTTGGGAGAAGGAGAGCAGAGAAGTAAATAGAGCAGAAGGTGGGAAAAAGAATAGGAGATTCTTTTTCTTAGTTTTGTTTAAGCTGGTGGCTGCTCTTGGAAGTGCCTTTTCAGCAGTAGGCTGTGATTTGAAATCTTAAAGTACTTTCTTTTCTATTTAAAGGCAGTCAATTCTACCACCGTATCATATCCACTTGCTCTAAAACATCAGTTGATTCTAGCTATTCTTAAGCGTTTCTCTTGTCTGGAGCATTAATGGCAGCCACTATTTCCTTCTGCAGGGCTATTGCCTCTTCTTCAGGATTTGGGACACAGGAGGCATGGCGCAGAGTGGGGGAGAACCAAAAACCAGTTTGCTCCAGCAGAGGCTGCAGTAGGCTTTCTATCTGCTTGTAATGTCATCGTAATTTGGAGATAAATAGTTGTTCTGTTTCACTATACCTTCCTATTTCTTTTCTGGTTTTGTTTCTTCCCGTATGGCAGCGTTCTCTTTGTGGATGTTATCCTTTCCAGTTGTCATGAAAGATGTGAGGGGAGAAGAAAGGGGGTTTTTTCATTGCCATAAGATGGGTAAAGTGAATCGGTGTCATTGAGAACCAGTAATTGTCGTGGATTACAGGGATATTACCACTTCTGTTGCTCTGGAGTGTCTGGCAGCAGAGATGGCATTTGCAGAGCGAGCCTTCTGGTTGCTCATTCTGTTTCTTGCTCCGTGGTCAGGTTTGTCATGGCTTCAGAGCTGGTGCTTCTGGAGCCGTTGCTGTTGGCGTGCAGCATAATGCTGTAGGTACCTTGTCTCCTGGATGGACCCGTTGTACCGTACATTGTAGGTTGTGTCCATTCCTTGTCTTTGGTTCTGGCTCCTGGATGAGCTTTGGACACACATTGTAGCCTTATTTCCAGTCCTGTCTCTGGCCTCGTCGCCTTTTGCTCCTGACTGACTCCCTGGACAGAGCCCAGACCAAGTTCATCACTTTGCCATGTCCGACGCCGTGGATGGACCTTGTCACCAATGCCTGGCTTTACCTGTCAGTTCATGCCCTGTGCGACTGTCCCCCAGCAGTGAGGACACAGCTTGTGCTGGGGCCACCGTCGTCTCCTGGCTCGCCTGCCCTTAGGGAGCAGATGGCCCTTGCTGCTCCCTGACAGCACTACGAATATAGCTCCACCCTTGCTTGGTGGCCAAATGGTGTTTAAAAACTGGCTTAGCTGGAAAAGCATTCAGAGGGTGAGTGTTTTTCCTTAACTCTGTCTCTATAGAGGCAGGAACAAAATAGATCTACTTCCAAAGAGTTATTAATGAAGGCCTCAAAAGCGTATGACTGAATTAAGGTTAGCCTTCTTTCTGCAGGAAAGTGGATCATTTTTCTTCATTCTGTGATTTTTTGAAACGCACATTTTTTCCTGTTTAGAAGCCGGTAGTTCTGCAGTTTGTTTGCAAGTAACTGCAAGGCTGTGGCACGCAGCTCTGTTGCTGCTGGAGAATGTGCCAAGTGATGATCCAGAGTTCAGAGGGAACATCCAAGGAGCTCAGATATTGCTTTCAGAAGTGTTGGTATTTTTCCTCTTTCCCTTTTATTTGAAAGGAACAAAGTTTTGCAGAGTTATATTGATGGTAGATGGAATTACACTTTTCAGCGGTGTCTGTCTGAAGTGACTTACTCCCCATAGACGGTTTCCTGCTTTGCTTGCTCTGGGCTTCCAGGCTTATTGCCTGGAGAACCAGGTCTTAAAATGCCTTGCTGAGCGATACTTTTATGTGTATATATATATATATTTAAATTGTGCAGACTGTAAATGGGACACTTTACATATGGACTTGTCTTGATATGGCTTGATGACATTAAATTTAAAAGCTTCAAGGTAGACTGGTGCCTAGTGATGCTCATCATCGGCATTTCAGAGGCTCCACTGAGACCTTGAGACATTAAACGTCATCTTTAAATGGCTGGTTAAACTCAGTAATGGTTTGTGCAAGCAAACACCTAATTTCTTCAAAAAGGGAAGCTGGTGTCTTCTAGCAGAAATTTTTCATAGCAAAACTCAGTAATAGTACTGAGCTTTGACAGTCTCTCTGTTGACAGTGGTTACTGACAAGCTGAAGTGCTTCTAGTGTTGGACCTCTCTAACTTGCAGCTTCTTGTATGTTCGTATTCCTCTCTCTGTCCAGCTTTAAATGTGTGTAGTTTTAAAGTTGTCTGCCAAGATGCACATTCCTGGTAAAAAGCAACACGCTGGCGTCAAAAATTTGCTCGTCCAAGAAATAGTAGCGCAATGGTCTTGTAAAACGCAAATGCAGCGATACTGTAAAATCGGTTAGAGCAGTATGAAGTGGGGATTAACAAAACTAGATACTGCAGCGATCCCATCATCTCCTACAGAGCTGTTGATCTCTTCATTGCTTTGAGGGTGAGACAAGACGTTGGGCTCAATGATGAGTCTGCTGCCTGTGTTTTGCTCTGCAGCTGTAATTAGTTGACAGAGCTTTAAACACTTCTGATTCAGGACTGTCTAAACTTTCTAAAGCTGGAGGAGAGAAAATAGAGGCTTTTATTAGCAGATGCTTCAGATCCAACTTGTAGATGATGCAATGTAGCATATATTTTGGAGGAGCAGTTTTTCAGGACCGTGGGATACTACAACTAGAAAAAGGAGTTAAAGCATAAAACAATGTCTATTCTAATTCTTTGCTCTTTTAGAGATGGCCAGAAACCCAATTTCCTGTTTTGCTGGATAGTTGCTAGTGTAATCAACCTGAGGCGAAGGAAAAAATGTCTCCTGGCCCTTGCTAAAATAGCTTTGGCTTGGTGATAAAATGTGAGGCTGACATGTTTTGGTCTGACAGCTGCTTTGAGTTCAGTAGCCAGAGCTTGAGTTATCTCTCTCCGTCAGCACTGATTCCAGCTTCAAGATGCATCACGTTAGGGGAATAATAAGGGCTAAATCAATAGTTACTGCTTTTGAGAGTAGTTCCGTCTACGCACTTTTTTCTGTGTGCGACTAAAGAGGGACAATGGAAGGCAGTGCAGGGGGTTGTCTGCCCACGGCAAGCCCCAGGGGATCGCAGTGAAGAGGTTGGAAAATTCATAATAACTTTAATCAGCTTTATATTTTTCAATGAGCAGACTGCTTGTTTAGCCTGGCTGGGTAAGAAAGTAAGACCTTGGGAAAAAGGTGTTTGTGATAGCTAGTAAGTATTAGTCATCTGCTCCTCTTCCCTTGAAAGGTGCAGGAACTGCCATTAAGTACCGGTTCACCCTGAACTGGGATAGGTTGTGCAGCAGTAAAAGGGGTAGCCGAACAGGGAGCTTCCTCCAGACGGTGTAGAGGAGCGAGGCCAGGCTCTCCAGACAGCCAGGACTAGATCAAATGAGGGCCTCGCATTGAGGAGGTGCATTCCGCGCTCTTGCCTTCTGGTTTGTGGTACTTGTTGGCTCCACATTGTACACGCTAATCCTGGTCTCTGCTCCTCTGACCATCTGCATGGGGTCTCGTTTTTACAGAAAAGAGTACAGAGCTAAAGAACGTTTCATTCTGGTAAGATATAGCTTCCATCAAATACAAGTTCTTTTCCTGAAATAATGCTTCATTCCTCCTTCTCCCCAGTCAAGGAGGATGAACACTTCACTGATAAATCTGTGGCAGGAGCCTACAACCCCCCCTTCTTTGATTCACATTAAAACTATCAAAGACTATCAAAGAGGTGATGGATCCCACAGTACAGGAAATAAGTTTTTCTCATACAGACCTTTTTTTTTTTTTTTTCCGTGTTGTTTTAGAAATAAAAAGAACCCTAAATTGAACCACTGATTAAAACCAGGTATCTTAGGGTGTTCTGTTATGTCTGTTGTCTGGTATCTAATTTTGATAACACTGCTTGAAGTACAGATAAGAAGCTGGTTACCCATAAAACAACGATGCAATACCAATTTACTGACTGTCAGGTACAAATTTGATATAACAGATGACCTGCTGCTAGGTGACGCTTTTGGGGCTTGCGCTGCAGCCAGAAGCCTGACAGAAGATGCTGTTAAGTTCTCTCTTGTCGCTCTTTGTTCTTTCTCCACAAAATGTTCAACCTTGAATGAAACACTTTCTGCCCCACCCCACCCCAAAGGGAAGGCTGCAACGTCTTGGCAATGCTCCTGGGAATGTATACAAACACCATTAGGGAGGGGAGATGAAAAAGGAGGCTGATTTTACTCTATCGTGAAATTTTAACACGCCTTAGCAGCTTGCCAGCCAAGCGGGATTATACTACCAGATGTCCTGGCAGAAATGTGCGCGACTCTGCAAGATCATAAATCCAAAACAACGTATGGCAACGCTGCGTGTATAATACTGCTGTTAGCAATGCAGAATTTTGGTGTGGAAAGCTGTGGTGACGGGCAGGATTAGCAAGGACAAAACCTTCCCAGACTTAGCTTTAAAGCCTTAGGTAGGTAATAGCTGCTGATGGCGGTGGTATGTTAATGGGCAGAGGAGGAATATAGTGATGCCTGTGTGTTATCAGCAGCAGTAAGCCTCGTTGGCTTGCAGTGATGTTCTCCCATCGTGTCTTGGCCTTTCAGCGGGCAGAACGGTCGTGCAGATGCTCAGGGGCTGTTCTCTCTGCTGGTGTGTAGGACAGCACTGAGGGGGTGCTGTCAAAGACCTGCTGAACTCAAGACCTGAGCCAACAGAGCAGTGCTGCTGCTCCGCGGCAGTTCAGAGTTGGCGTGTGGTTTGTTTGGAGTGTCAGCGCAGCTCCGTTGTCTTCATCTCGGTAAATTTTTCTTTAATAGGAAGAACAGGGATGGTGGAGGCCTGGGGTGGAAGTTTGTGTCTGGTTTGTGTCTTTCTGTGTTTCTTTTGTCATGTTTCCTAAATGGAATACTGACCGAACCTGTTCTTTTAGTCTACACATTAAATATAAATGCATGTGTCCATTCATAGTTTCCTCACTAAACTATGCAAAGAATTGGAAAAAATCAGCTGTTGTGGTTTTTTTGGTTTTTTTTTTTTAGTTGTCTCTCCCTTTGTGGAAAAGAAAAGGCACTCACTGGCGTCCTATAGCAAAGAAATCATTCGTTTGGTGAGGACTTAATTGGCTCCACCAAAAGCATTTGGAGTATTTTTTTGTCAGCGGGTATGGTTCTCCCATGCTATATGTTGACACCAAACTGTCAGCTAATCCACCTGACAGTGTGGCAGATCGAAATTGAAAGCAAATGGAGGAGAATATACTATCCTCTATTTTATTCTGTTGTTGCTAGGAAAAAAATTGAGTTCCTATGAAGTGTGAGAAAGAGCAAGTCAACTGGCTCTTTGAAGGGTAGTACGATGGTGACTAGCCAGAGGAAAAGAACAAAGGGGACTTCAGCATGGCTAGTTAACTTTGTAAACTGCAGTTAAACTTAAGTGACCAGAAAGTGGAAGATCTAAAAATAAATAATGTTAAGTGCTTTCTTTGCAGATTAATCTTGTTACTCAAGTGTGAAATCTCCCCCCTTCCTCCCATGCATTCTTTAAATTTTCAAGTTCTGCACCACGGAATTTCAGGTGGTTCATCGCTGGCTACATTAGTCATTCTGAGCTCATGCTGGGTTTGTCCTTGAGGGTAGAAATACACACTAAAGATATTTAAGTTGTTCGCCCTTTTATTGATTTTAGTAGTAAATTACATCAATACTGTAATGCCTTGGAAAGCTTTGTGTGGAGTGCTTGTCATCATTCAGCTTTCCTGGAGGATAGGTATGCCTAGAGCAGTGTTTGTTGCTCTTGGGAAGCTCCATTCATGCAGTCTTCAAGTTTGTCTGTGCTAAATCAGCTCACTTCCTAATATTTGTAATAAAGTTGTTTAGGACTGGCTTATATTGCTATAATTTTAGCAATTTAAATCCCTCTGCTGGGGAGTAAGAGGGAGGGAGCTCACGCCTAGATGGTGTGTTCTGTCCCCTTTCACAGACAGAGCGAAGCTTCGCCTGTGCAGGACATGGCAGAACCAGGAGCTGGTGAAGGGTCTCCAAGTCCCATTGAGCTTCCACAGCAATGTGGTACACTTCTGGTCTGAAAATGTAAAGCTGGCTTTAAATTTGTCAGTGTTGTTTAGTTCAGAAATCTCTTGTCTATGCTACATGAAAGAGGAATTTAACTTGCATATTCATGTTATTAGCGCAACTGGTATGTCAGAAATGGGGAAACAGGAGTACATTACTCTAGAGGCACCAAATCCTGATGCCCTAAAAACTGTCATGTTTCTTTTGGTGGTTTGTGTTCCCTGCTGCTTATATTATCCAATGCTTTCTATGTAGATACCGGTGATTATTACGGTTTAAGCCTTAAGTAAAAGCAGTATGTTTTCTAGTTAAGTAGCAGGATGGGCTTTTTTCGTTTAAGTAAAAAACTATATAGGGGAAAATAGTGGTTGTACAAAATTGAAATGCAGCCTACCCACATACAAAGAAATGAACAGCCTACCGAACTTTTTAAAAATCTTTCTTTCATTGCTGTCATGCTTCACAAGCGCTCCAAAATGCGTAATGAGTAACAAAGACCTCTCCCTGCTGTGTCTATATTTTTGTTCCCTGCTTTACATGCTATTTTCGGATGTGCACATAGAAAATGAAGCTAACTATTTTCAAAGTGTTGTCCCTGATGACTTAGTGTTTATTCAACTACTTACGTCTTGTTGGCCCAGATAGATTTCACCTGAGGCCAGCATCTGCTCACTGATCTGTCACCTTTTCTTTTTCATGCCCTTAAGCTGTTTTGACACCAGAGGCTTTGCAAGCTCCATCTCAGGAAGCACCAGCAGCAATACAAAACGCAAGGAAAACAATGTGAACTGAAGCTTAGTGAAAATAGAGTTGTGTAATATGGCACTGGTTAGTGGCTGGATGACAGCCATCCTTGATGACATAAATTTAGTGGCATGCGTAACTGCAAAGAACAAAGGAGTTTATCAGCAACAATACTGTATATAAGAAGTGTTATTGTGTGTAAATATATATTAAAATTGTTGCCGTAAGCTTGTGATAGAGAGTCATTTTGTTGTGGTTTAGTCTCCTAATATTCCTTTTGGAAAAACTTTTATTATAAATTTCAGGTTCATTTTCTGGGTTGTTAAGTGGCAGTGAAACTGAGAAATGCGTCCCGCAGTCAAATAATTGCCCCGGTTGAAGACGCTTGCAGCTTTTTACAGAGAAGAAAATATCATCCAGATGATGAATAAAAACAACTCCTCCTCACATAAATGAAGCACAATAATAAATTATATTGTTTCACTTCAGTTCTCTATTTCTAATTTACAGTATGATATGGAAAGGCAGCTCTTTTTCTCCAGCTTTATAGAACTTATTAAAGAAGTGGCAGGCTCTTTTAGTAACTGTTAGCAGGATACAGCTTGTGTTTTGCCTTTAAGGTGCTTCGTTCTAACTTTGGTACCCCTGCACTACAGAGAATTACAGTGTACTGGCATTGCAGAAGTGAATAGGGAACTCTTCCATGTATCCTGCTTCCTCCTGTACTGTCTAAGCGTGCCAGTCTGTACCAGTGACGTGCGGGCGATGCTAGGTAGCAGACGGAGTTGTTTCTTGAAAGCATGTAAGATGTGGTGGTCTAGAGAGGGCCTTGCGAAGAAAGGCTAGGTCTCAATGTTCTCTCAATTAACATCTTCATTGGATTTTGGTGTTGCTTTTTATTTTTTTTTTTCCCTTTCTTGAAGGCAGCAGTCCAGGATACAGACTACCATGCATTTGTCCATGGCTGGGTTTGTGCATGTTCAGTTTTGGACACCAGTTTTCTGTAGTAGGAAAGCTGATGGACTAAAAATCTGTTCCCCTATTTTCTGGTTTTCTGTACCTGGCTGCAGAGGTACCAGAGGTACCAGAGGCTGCTGGTTTCTTTAGTCCAGTAAAGCTCAGGAGAAGCACTGTAAACGTGTCCTCTGGTCCTTGTATGTCAGTGTTTTTGGAGTTTCATCCAGCAGTCAAACTGGAGTCTTTTTTCCAGAGATGGAAGAAGATAAGCTAGTAGGAACAGGCCAGTGCTTAGAATTAATAACATGAACATGGTCCTGTGATGCATACAATGGTTTTGTGATACCACGGCTAATGCACCTGCTTTCCTTTTTGCACGGGTTTGGGCAAACTTTACTATGCACTTAGCTATGCGGGACTCTGGTTGCAAATATAAGCGTGCCAATTCTTTTGCTTGAAGTCACTTTAAATCCTCGCTCCTCCCGGTCTCAGTGCACTGAGCAAAGGTTGTCTCAGACACGTGTAGGAGGCTGGCCTGCGGGCCTGCTGCGGTTGCTCCTCAGGGTAACTTGGCAGTGCTGGGTTAATGGCTGGACATGATGATCTTAAAGGTCCCTTCCAACCAAAACGATGCTATGATTCCATGGCCCAAAGCGGCCTCTGCAGAGAGGGGGCTGGATGGGGTGTATGTGTGTGTGCACGCACTTGTGTACGTGTGTGCATATGCCAAGAAACCGAGCTCTCATTTCCTGTGGAAAAGGTGGGCCCAGCTTCTTGCTCCTCTCAGTCGCCTTTTGGGTTTATCTTTGTCATTTATAATGTCATCTTCATGCATATTTTTAGTTTCTAGCCTTTCTCTGTGGAACTGTTCTTACATTTTAATTGGCTAAATCAGGAGACTTGTAGCTGATTAATGTTTCCCCTCTGCAGCTGGATCATCTAGAGTAGGCATAAACCTTTCCATGCCTCATTTACTTCCAGTTCCTTTTCAAACAGACGTGCACTGTTCCTGGACCTTCCTGTCTTTCCTCACCTGCTGTCAGTTTTTGTTGTACCTCTCGCTGGATGAGTTGTTGTTCCAGCTGTGCATTTGCATTTCATGATTTTATTCCTGTGGCCAGAAATTATGTATGAAACCTTCCTACATCAGCAGGAATGACAGCAGTGCTCAGGTGACAGGTTTTGGCAGGTAGATTCTTACCTGAATTGTGTTAACAGTTTCAGTACTTCTCCCTGCTGAATGAGGGGGTTCAACAAACACATGAAAAGATTGACTTCCATAGCTGGAATGTTTGATGTTGAAGAGTGAAGTAAGATAACTGTCTTTTTCTTTTTCTTTTTTTTTTTTTCTTTCTCTGCAGAGATGAAAAAAACACTACAAGTCAGGCTGTTATAAAATAGCTCTTCCTATTCCTTCCTGTACTGTACTTTATTCTATGGATGAAATAAAAGTCAGTTTTGATGTGCTCCGTCTATCATTCATGCCAAATGCTAATGGTTTTATTGTCGTGATTTCCCTCTGTCCCAGCAGATCAAGATTAGAGATGATTTACTATGATTAGAGATAGTTTAAATGATTAGAAGTAATTTACTACTGGCAAATTGCATCTGGTTTCTTCCAAGGTATGAGGGCAACACAGTGCCTTGTTCTAATTTAAGCATTTGCATAAAATACGATTGTCAACTGATGTCTATATGGTACCCTTTTCAGAGTATGAGGGGTTAAAGTTCGCATGCTGTCATACCAGTTTGTTGGGAGAAGTTCCTTCACATGGAAAAAACCTGATATGTTTATAACTAACTGGGGGATTAGGTTTTAGGCTTTGCATTTGCACTTCAATTCAAAAAAGTGTTGTTCCTCATCTAAGTCTATGCGTAGCTATAACCAGCATTTGTGAAGCCGGTGCATTCGCTAATCCCGTGGGAAAGTGTCAAACTTGTCAGTTTTTATAAATTGCTGTCTTTATGACAGGAAACTGGGAGGGGAAGGGTCTTGTATCTGAATGGAACAGCAAGGAGAAAATAGGGATGTAAGGACAGATGTGTCCCCAAGTCACTATTCTCTATGGTGGAAGCAACACCCAGAGCAAGAGTCTTGCTGACAGATTGGATGAGAGCCATGAGAACTCTATAAGCATCCGGTAAATGTTTTGGCTGGGTGAGGAGAAGACCTCCTGGAGGACAATTAAAAGCTAGGCAGGCTTTTTTTGCTTTGTTTTGTTTCTGTTCAGTGCTCTCTAAACATAGCAACTATTTTTATATATTTGTTGGTGGTAATAATAACTATTCTTTACTTTTAACTGAACATATCATCTGTTGAGAATGATTTGAGGATGAATGGCAAGCCATTGTCAACATAGTAGTGAGTCATAAAGGGGGGTTCAGTCATGCTTGTAGCATTCAGCACCCTCAGGCGAGACTGGGATTCCTAGACGGTTCCTAGATGGTCCATCCCTAAGCAGCACAGTCTGGCTTAAGAGCTCTTAACGCAGAATGTACCTCCTGGTTCAAGCATCCCTGACCGGCTGTGACATCCCTGTAGGTGCCTAAACCTTACCTTCCACCAAGTTTGTATTCATGCTCACAGTTGACTTCATGATGTGAAATATGACCAGGAGTATTGTGGTGTGTGTCTGAAGGGCTGTAACTCAGGCGAGCGCTTCCGGTTGCCTTTGCTTATTCTATAAAGGTGACAGGTTAAAGGCCAAAAGTTCAAGCCCGGTACAAGATTTTTAACATGATGCAAAAAAAGCAGTAAAAATACATAGTTTGTCTAAATACAATAGTTTTAAAATTCAAAATGCTATAGAATAAAATTTTAAAAATATTCTGAAAATTATGTTGTAGTTTTGGTTGGTAGTTTTTGTTTTTTACTTCTAGAAACAGCTCAGTTACAATCTGTAACTGCACTGGCCAGAGCAGATACTTTGTTCTATGTGTTAAATAGCTTGATGAAATGGGAAGGAGGAAACTTGTTGATGGACACAACTTAGTGCTTTGGCAAGACCTGTAAAGCTCAAATGTTTCCTATGCTTTAACTGAATGTTATGAATTGCTCTTGTAAAATACGCCTTCTCATAGATGTCACTCTTTTGTTTCCCCCTACTCTTTTGCAGCAAGTGACAGGCAGAAGTTTTGGTGAGAAGGATTTTCGTTCTGGATTAGAAAACGGCATTCTTCTGTGTGAGTAAGTAACACTTAGAATTTTGAGCCTTGAATACAATCTTGACTAAAGCTGAAATGAACTTTAGCTAGTATGTCCAATTGTTGGTTTCCTTTTGCGAGTTTTGACATTGTGCACACTGGTATTGCACTGCAGCATCACATCAGTGCCAAAGCTATTGTTACGGTGAGGATTGAAATGTGGCTTAAAGAAAACAGGTTTTGCAAAGTGCTTCCCTCATTCCACCCCAGCTCCTTAGTTGAGTTATGTAAAGTAAAAATGATGTTTGCTTTTTGGTTTCCTTTTATTTAAAGATGTTAACCACAGATTGGCAAATGGTGTTCCACACCTGCCTGCGGACGTCTCTGCTACAGTGAGGCGTTTTGGACCGACCCCAGGTCTGAGCACTGTCAAGAGTTAGACATCTGAATACCATCAATGCTCAGCTGCTTTTATAGTTTCTGGAAAGGTTAGGCATCCTCTAAATTTTACCTAAAGGTGTATGTGAATGATGTGTTTTGTAATTTTTGGACAAGAGACGAAAGTTAGCTTTTGCACGTTCTCTCTGGTTTTAATAGCTAGTTTTTAGGCAGAGTCTTCCAAAAACATGTTGTGGGCTTAGATGCCAAAGCTGGTGACTTTTAAGAGCAATTTGGAAGTGTGCCCTAATGCCGTAGTTCTTTGAAAATCCCATGCAGACTGTCAGGAGTTTGGGATCGGAATCACCTGTATGGACCGATTGCTTTCCCTGGGCATGCAGGGTTGTCGGTGAAGTTGGTAAACGCTGTCTTCGCACACCAGAAGGAGGAAGCTTGTGCAGAACAGAATGCATATTGAAATTTAGAAATGAGATCTCCTGAGATGTTTAGCAGGATCGCTGCAGCTATTGGTTAAGTTTTATACTACGAAAGGTACTGGAACTTGGAAACTGTTTCCAGCAGTGGAGTTGAGCTAATATCCTGTAACTCAGCTCTAGGTAGCTTATGATAGCTTTTAAACCTGCCTGTGTAAATACTGTTGTATATCTCACTGGTGTCATTAATCAGACAGCTTGAACTTTAGCTGTTAAAGGGGAAAAAAACATAAAGGAAATGATACGGTCTGGTTTGATTGTAGTTGCATGTCTTTGCTGAGGAGTGGCTTTGGGAGGAGGGAAGTAGTTGTTATTGTTGATCAAAAGTTGTGTAACTCGGAAGGAGCATGCAGTTTACCTCTTTGTGTTTAAGAGTTGCCTCTTGCACAAGATCTCTCTCCTCTGTGTGTTCAAGGGAAGTACTGTGTGCTGAATCATTTCACAGTGCTCTTTAAATGTTAAGGTTGAATTGTGTTGCGTGAAAAATAAGGGATGTGTGTTTCGAGATTAGATTGTAATCTTATCTGCAAGTAAGCAGAGGTAGCCTGATTTAAATGCTGTAAATCTTTAAGATGTAAAGCTTAACTAGCTAATGTTTTGCTAATGAAATGCATAAATATGTATTTCTTAAGTGGCTGTGAGCTCCAGTAATAAGCAGGTCAAGGGGCACCACTTGGTTATACTCCTAAATTGCTCTGTAATGTTGGGCAAATTGTTTGCCTTTGATTACCACCTGTGGATCAGTGCAAAACGATGTGGAGGGTTCTGTCTCCTCAAACTCAAATCTGAGAGGCCGTGATGTTTGTATTGCATCCCGCTCCCGGCAGCTCTGGCTGGTGGATAAAACTCTTTAGGCTACAGAGTATTAACCAGAGAGCTACCAATTTGGCCTTCAAATTTGGCTTTCTGATGATGAACAAATTATGAGGCCAACAATAAAAGCGTGTTCCTCATTGGTTCCAAGTCCACTGTAAAATAAAGAACTCAACAGAAATTTGGGATGTGATACTGAGAGCTCTCAATGTATCTTCAAGAAGTACAGGTTTTGGTAGGTGAAGCACTGATAGTTAACTTTTTATCTCTTGCTCAATGAAGAAGTGCTAGTGAAACTGCCACAGGCAACCTTGTCTCTGTAGGCAGGAGTTTTCTGGTTTATCAGAGACCTACCTGGCTACCTCATGAACAAAATCGAGCAGTATTTAAGCTCGCTCTCAACCTCTTTCTGATCTGTTGTGCTTTCATCACAGCTGACCTCAACAAGTAGATGACAATCTGATCTCAAAGTCTCTGATAAGCTGCCGAAGGCAAGAAAGAAATTATAGCTTAGTTTTCTGAAGATGGGAGAATTCACTGCCTTTGGTCTGGTGTATCCGATTTGTTGAAATTTTAGGGAGAAGCTAAACTTGCCTCAGCTTATCTCCACAGGACAGCAGTCACTGCTAGTGTCATTAACTGGCAACTCATAGCCAGACGCTTGTGTGGGTGATGTCCATGTGAGCGTGGAGTGATGCTTACTTCCACATGGCTGTTTCAGTGTTTTCCTTGCCTGTTGTATTTTGTGATGAGGCCTGAAAGCAAACTCGGTCCTGAGGGATCCCAGCAGCTAGAGGGCTGGAAACTGACATCAGGAATGGGAACACAGCCAGTATGCCCTGAGTCTCCCAAACGTGTCTCGAGCTGCCCTCTGACTTTGCAGACGTTCTGCAGAAGAGAGAGGATGGGTGTAGCCGCCATGCCAGAGTCCGTTCCCCAGACAGTCAGACAAGCCATGTGCAAAATGGCACAGGGGAAATCTTTGTCTGTGTCTAGAGCAGGATTGTTGGAGCTTTACGTACGGTAATGCCAGGCCTCCCTCCAGCTGATCCCGATGTCTGTTGCCTACGCATCCTGCAAGCTCAGGCAGACATCACGAAACCAGTTATAAATGATGCATTCACGTCTAGCAACTATCCATGTATCTTAATAAATGAAATCTAATACAACGGTGCGATGCCATAAAGCTGGGACTCTTGGGAGGGAGGTGTTGCAGGCCACCAGCCTGACTAGCGGAGCAGCCCTGCATGCGTGTGCTAGCCACAGGCACCCACTTGCCTCGTGCCTGCCGCTCGGGTAGGGTTTACACTGCGGCTGGCATCTCGATCTGGCCTCGTGACGACACTTTTATAGCTTGCCATGCTCAACTTGGGAGCCGAGGAGCGTATTTAAACAGTGCAGGATGCCATAAAGCAGCAAGCTGATGGATGAGAGTAACACAAGCCCTTCCTTCTTTCTGGCTATTTGAAAGCCCACTTGTGCGGTTGCCCCGACAGAGCCGGCTCCACCTGTTCACCCAGCTGTGCTGAGAAGCCGGTGACTATGACTTCGGTTTGTCTGAAATGAGTTCATGGCTTTTTAGCACAGCTGTCTGACACCAGTGCAGATGGCGATTTCAGCAGAGGGACATCATAGCTAGGCAGAGGCCATTCTTGCTCTGTTCTCGCTTTGTGTATTAAATTCTCATATGCAAAGAGTGAGGAGTTTCCTGGCTACACTTCTGCATGGGTGGGCAAGTGTGCCCTCCTGGGGACGTGGTGGAAAGCTGTATCAGGCAGGAATACACCACCACTAGCAGGAAATATCACTAGAAATCCCCAATTTCCACTCTAGCACATGTTCATTTTGGGTTTTTGTTGGTTTTTTAGTTTGTTGGTTTGGTTTTTTTTTTCCTCCCTCATTACATAGCTTTAACATTTTGGTTTGACCCAGATATTGTAAGAAGCTAGAGGATTAATCAGGAATAAATTAGATCTGGTAGGTGTTCCTATTTGATGAATTCAGACATTTGAATGTTGATGGCAAAAGAAGTACCCGTTGTCTCCGTCCACCTCCCCCGCCACTGATTTGGGCAGTTCTGTTGCTTTTCTGAAACAGCAGATAAGGAAGTTGAAGTTGCTTTTATTCCTGTCCATGCAACAATTGCTATTAATAAGTGTAATAATTACTACATGAAGACAAAAATGCATATGTCTTCCTGCAGCCTTGCTCAGTGTGTTTTTAAGGTGAGCAGTTCCTTTCCATTCTCCTTGCCGTCTGCCTCCCCTTGCCCAGCTCTGCTACTGCAGGATTCCTTTGTTCACATCGGGCATTCAGCAGTTAGAGGTCTCTGTGGGGATGTGAGACTTGGAAAATCCAAGTTAATTATGTGCTTTGATGTCACTGTCCAAGGTTAATAGATATCCAATATATCTGTAAGCATTTCTGACATGCAATTGGGATCCTTTTTTCTCTCAAGCTTTCTCTGGAATTAAGCAGTCCAGCCACCCTGAAAGTTTGTATTAGTGGTAATGAGAGCCTAATGTCAGGAATAGGACCAAACCATAAAGAAGTGTAGCAACAACAGCTGGGACATGGATCCTGGGCAAAGGACTGACCTTACACAACGAACTCAAACCGAATCCAGATTTAGGTATCAGCAGAAATGATTTGGCTTTGCAGTGGAGTCCAACAGCGTTATGATTGTGTGTAATACCGTGGGTTCTGTAGGTAGAACAGTTTAGCTGCGTGTCTGTTTTATGTGTGCATGTAAATCAATTTAGAGCAGTAAATTCAGGCATAATAAATCTTTGATTTTTCTCAAGTGTGAAAGTTCTAACGAATATTTAACTGCATACCTTGAGAATCCATGGCATAAACATAAAAGTGAAAGAGGAATAACTGTACGTGGCTAAAGATGGTTGTCACTTGCATATACAATTTTGGATATCAACTTACGAGCATTTTCCCAAACTTTTCTTTGTTTCTCAGAGACACTTTTTTTTGTATATTAGCACATGGTGTTATGTAGCTTAGTAAGAGATGCAGAAACTATGCTTGTTGTTTGAAACCAGGATTCTTTGACTCTGTAACTTTTTCGTTATTTTTTCGAAAGAGCAATACGAAGGTATTCTATTATTTTTAAGGACTGTTGGTAAAACTGGGTATGTACAGTGAATTAAGGAAAAGTTTTAAACTTTTTCTCTTGTAGGACAATATATAGGAAAGGCAATTTCCTTCAGATGTGCATGTTAGGAATATATGCTTTTAAAAAGTACAAGGAAGTTTTTTAGGTTTTACTTTTAAATTAAAAAAAAAGTGAGAAGTTAGTCATACACATAGATTATTTTAATAGTATTTAAAGAAAAAGTGAAGCGTGGCTATAAAGCTGAGTGAGCTGAAAGTGATTGTGATCAAGAATTACTTAATGGAATTTATCATTTACACTGTCATGAGAATATTTTTCATCAATAAATAAGAAATCTCTTTGGCTTGTGTTCTTCACGTCACTGGTGGTGAATGAGCTGCTTTTTCTCAGAGTGCAGAGTTTCTTTGGGCTTGCATCATGGTTATAGTGCATCTGACCAAGCCTCGGGCTGGCATGAATGCTGTTTTCAGCAGGGGCTGGATGTGTGCCAGATCAGTGCAAGTGTAATGCTATGGAATAGTAAAACTTTGTCTTCCGAGTCAGTGGTACTGTTAGGTATGGACAACAGCCTTCGTTGTATATATGGTGTTTTGGTTGTTTGGCTATTGAAAAATCAAGTTCTTCTTGCAAGTTAATGTCACTTACGTAAAATTGCCGTGCCAGTTATGGAGACCTGGTAGGGAAAAACAAATACTCAGTCACCTTTGTAGATTGTAGTATTTTGCAGATAGGTTATTTAGCTTGTCTGTCAGTGGTATAGGCCTGGCATCGGTTCAGCACTTGGCTGCGCAGTGTACAGTGCAGAGACTCTTGTCTTGCCAGACAAGAGAACTAACTTCTCACTGGAGAAGTTAGTGGATGCCCAGCCCCTGATGCTTAATGAGGCTTTTGCTTGAATTTCCTATTCCTGGAAACTGAGAAGGTATTTGAGTTTCATGGGCATACTTGAAGTTCTGAATGTGACCCATGCCTTGAGGTGAGAAGGGATTGGTGTTCTCCTGCGGTTTTCAGGCTCTGGGTTGTAAAGCCAAAACATTATCAGCATCATGAATTTGGCATGTCTCCAGTTTGGAGAGACGGGCCCCAAGGCTCATTAAGCATTAAGATTTAGGTTCATGTGAGGACATTTGAAACAGTTTTATATGAATCCAGAGTTTTTAATCTTTAAGTTTTATTGCTGTGTTACAATGAAGAGCTATTTATTGGTACGGTTTAGGTGAGGGGTCAAAGGTGACATAAACCGTAATGCTCAGCTGTGTGCATGAGAAGAGGAGAATAGCCATTGAGGGGCATGCTCGAGTACATGCAGAATGGCCTGTATTTGTATTGACATTAAAAAAACAAAAATGCATCTCAGCAGACTAAATAGTAGAGTTTTTTTCAGTGGAGCTTGGTAATTGACAGGGCAAGAGACTGTGGAACACTGACCCATTCAAACAGAGTGTTGCTGAAGTGCAAAGCAAGGTAATCCTGTGAGAGGTTTCAGCTTTCCAAGAGTGTATGTTTAAGAAATTATATCGGATATGTACTATGGGCAATTATCCGTGGTCATTGCTACTCAGTGTAAAACTATGTGTGAATTGTGAATCTATAGGTGCATGGGACAGCCTGCGTGTCATTGTGGTGGTATGTTCTCTGTAAATAGCTTGTGAAGGCATTTACACCGTGTACCCTGTTGCTTTTATTGAGCTGTTTTGCAAGGCCTCTATCTTGTTCATATTTTTAGTCTTTGGCAGAGCAAGACCCATGCTATCCTGAGTTTGGCATACTTGTTTTCTCAATCCTCCGCATTTGCGTAGTTCTTTTTTCACCTTTTACTTATCAGACTGGACTGTGAGCCCTTTATAGGACAAAGTTAGTTCTGTCTTGCTTGTTAAAAAAGCACCTTGTTCCTCTGATCCTAAATAAATAATGTCAGGGGCATCATTAGCAATCACTCAAGAATGTTTTCCCAAAAATATTTTTGCGACTTAGGAACATCTCTATATTTTGAAACTTCTTTACCACTTCCTTTGCAACAAAATATTTTGAATTTTCACTGTCTGCTGTTTCAATATAATTTGTTCATCTTTAAGACTAATAGTGGATTTTTGTCTCCTTGTCAACTGTTTGGGGGCACTTTGGAGCTGCCCCTAGAGCATGAGTTTAAACTACGTGGATACTGAAGCTGTCTGGGCTAATAATTATCAAGTGCTGAAAGGCTGCTTGTTAGAATGTAAATCTGTAAAACTTAATTTAAAAAGAGAAATGTCTCTGTGAAGGTTTACTGTGGATAGAATTTCCTGAACTCTCAAATATGAAATGCCCTTTTAGTTTAAGATCAGGTCATTAGTCAGCTTTTCTTTTTAGGAATATGATCTGTTATTTGAGCAAAGAACTCTGTTGGATACCTATCCCTCCAGCTTGGATTGATCTGTGAACGCACGTCGCTTCAACCTTTCTTTTTTTCCCGTTTCTGAAGCTTATTCTCTGAAAGTGCTTCTCTTCCATTTCCTCTTAAAAACAAGGTCTTCTTGGAGGCTGAATTTTGGCAGCCATCCTCTGAATATTTTCTTAACTGACGCTTTCTTGCAAGAATTTCATGGGCAGTTGTCTTGGTGCTTTTCATTAGATCTTTTATCAGCTGTTGCCTGAAACGCCTTCTTTTCCTGGCAGAAGTTTTTTCAAATTCTTAACTGGTGATAAACAGCCCCAGGAAGGTCTCATAGGTTAGTCACACAGTGGCTAGTACTGATTTCAGCTTGTCTGTCCTGCTGTGGAGATACCTTATCTCCTTGGCATGCCAAGCCTTGGGGACAGCACCGAATAGAGCAATTGATTCTTCCCATACCTATCAGCGCTGGTTTTTATCGGGGGAAGGAAATGACCTAGCTTCTCCCTATAAGAGTGGGGATGGAGCAGCTTCCCACTTCCATCGTGCCCTGTCCTCTCCGTAAGGTAAGGCAGCTCTAAGGTTGTAGCTTCTATGCAGTGTCTTACTGTGCTTCACCTAACAGCTAGCTACGGAAGAATCCAAGCCAGCACCTGGCGCAGGGGAAAGGGAGGATGAGTTTGTGGATGTTGGACTGAAAGTGGCAGGACTTTGAGAAGTGAAGAACAGAGGATTGTCCTGACTCAGGACAGGTGCGTAAATGCCAGGGTGGTGGGCAGAAATCCCAGCTGAGAGCCTGAAGGGTCTGGAGAATAGGTCAGGTGTGTGTTCAGAGACTCGGGTTTTGTGGATGGAACCTGAAGAGGCTTGGTTTTATCCTGTTTTGGGTTACTGTCTTTTGGGTGTTTGCTGGGATTGTTAATGGGGGTTTTGCCTTTGTCATATTTTGTTTGAATTCTTTTAAAAACTGTTTTATCTGTATTTCTTTTTGTCATGTCTTTGCTTCTTTTACTGTTAAAAAGTTCCTTAAGAATTCATTGTCATATCTTCCTTCTGGTCATGTCAGAGAAACATTTGCCGTATCAGGTACCAGAAAGCCTCAATAGGAGAAGTATTACACTCTTTATATTTCTGTTCTTTCCTTTTTTCTGCCTGTGTCATTTAACTTCTTGCACAAGTAGCTGTTAATACCCCAGAATGATTTCTGTGAGAAACAAGTTGGCTGAAAGCTAACGTTTTAAAAATTCCTCCCTAAACTTGTTTTGCCAGTTATCTCCAAAATGTCTGCTGGTCACCAAACCCCAGCTACCAAACAGGTCAAGCCTGGGGAGCGTACCTACGTTCTCCTTTTGAAAACAGTGCTGAAGGACATTGTTTTATGGTTTGTTTCAACTACTGTTCCTTCACCGTGTGGTGTCAGACCTTAAATTAGCAGTATCTACTGGAGGAGAACGAAAAAGGAGAAAATAAGGGAAGATTTAAAATCATCCTGGTTTATAGTCTCTGGGGACTGCTTAGTTGGACTTGTCCCATTGACATCTGTTTTCCTAGATGCAGGAGTATGAAAAATAGCACCAACACCTTAAAAGCAAAACAAAACCAGAAAACCCCACACAAATTCCAAACAAACAAAACCCCCCAACAAAAACAACAGCTGTATTTCAACTTGGACAGTTCCACTCTCTGACCGTTTGTACAGTGGCTCACCTACCTTGGCGTAGCAGAATGTGGTACCCAGGGGTATAAAGGTTTTGCTTTGTTTTTAGTAGATACATATCCGCTTGAGGATTTCTATGTTTGAAGAACACGGGTGTACTAAAACCTGAACTAAATCTGTGCTTAGGAAAACCTGGGCTTGCAACTGGTGGTACTTGGGGGCAAGACTGGGGTCTGACGGGAGCGAACAGTGTTGTCTGCCCTCGATGCCCTCGCAAGGATGAATAGACTTGAGCCCTGATAATTTTTACTGCGCAAGAAAAAGGGCTGCTTCCTTGGGGGAAAGTTGATACCAGACAGGGTCAGCAGGACCTGGGAGGTACTTGGAGAAGCGAGTGATCATTGAAAGTCTCAGTACAACTCGGGACCTGTTAGGCTTCAACCCTTTGTCTGAACCTCCCCGTAGGGACCTTTGTGCCTTCCTTAGACTGATCAGTACTGCTAAATTGGTCAGACAGATCGGATGTCTGAGGCAGAGGACCTTAATGTGCTATCAGCTAGTGTGTTTTCTGAGCAGGGGCCTTCAAGTGTGTTCCTGCTGCAAGAATGGGTGATGGAAATAATGTCTAAGGCGATCTGGAGATAGGGCCTTACATGTATGTTGTAGCAAGGCATACGTTGATTGCCTGCCCTTGGTACGAAGGTAATATGGTTAACTTTTGTAATGGAAGTAAATGTTGTGAAAACAAAGCATTGAACGATGCGTGTGTGTGTTCCAGCTGATGTAGAAGTGGATGGGTTCTATGTTGTTCTGGTAACACTTGTCCTGCCACTGTGTTTTTCTTACCTTTCTCACTGACTGCTGCAATACAAATGTATTTTTAAAGATTTAATTTAATGTCCTAGAACGATCCATTCAGTAGGATTTCTGATGCTTTTTTAAGTTATCAAATTTGTGATTCCAGAAGAATGCGAAGTTGTTTTGTCTTTTTTTGGGGGGGAAAGGGTGTGTAATGTAATGCCATACAAAATTGTCAGAGATAACTGTGAGGTTGGACAACAGATTCTGGAATCGTTCCCCTGTCCATAGATGCCTACAGTGCAGGTATCTAGACTTGGGGTGCAGCTAAGTGCAGGAAAAAAAGCTGCTTCTGGTTATGGCCATGTTGGTGGCTGCCTGATGTCTGACTTTTCTGCTGTCTGCAGTGCAGCAGGCGGGACAGAACTCTGCCCTGTACTGGTTCCCGAGGTTTCTCAATGGTAACCGGTGGGGCTTTTTTACAAAATCTTTTTTTTGAGTGGTACAGAAAAATAACAACACATATTTATTAACAGGTCGACACACACTGTTATGGTCAGGTTTAGGGCTGGGAATGTGACAAAGCCCAGAGCTGTAACCGTAGTGGGGCTGGAAATGGGGCCAGAGGAAGGTTTAGGCTCCTCTGTGAACTTGGTCACTGGGGTCATGTCTGAGTGTCTTCACCTCAGAATGAGCCCAGGGTTAGGATTAGGATTGGGAGAGGGACAAAGGCTAGAGCTGCAGATGCAGCGGGGCTGCCAAAGGAAGGTGTGCGCTGCAAGTTTCCTTCCTAGGAAACCTTGAACCTGAGACATGGCTGGGAACGTGAGGCCAAGGGCGGCCAAGTCCTTCAGTTAGGGTCGTCAGGGCAAGAAAGCGTGGGACTGCAGTTGTAGGGGGCTGCCGGGGGAAGGCGTGGGTTAGGAATTGTTTTCTCCCTTGCAGACTCTTTCTCCTGGGCTGTGGGGAAAGGTCCCCGGTGCAAAATTTTTGTTTGCCCCATTTTTCAACAGAAACCTGCCGGAGCTGATAAAACTTTACGTATCAAGACAAATGCGCTATATGAGTCTAAATCAGCACAGAAAATGTAGTTTGTGTGTACTGACCTATATAGGACGGGGTGTATTCAGTGACTTTTTCGAGAAGCAGGGACAGGTAGTAACTGTGTGACTGAAGGCGACCATTGAGACACTCTGCATGAACAGTATGGCCTTTCAGCCAAGTTGGTGGCCGAGCAAGCTTAAGCCACTCGATATTTTGGCATCTGGACTGTTGCTCTAGATGAGGCAATAATTTAGAAGCAGCCAGTCTGCTCTGGAAGAAATCTCCCTCTGGCACGTTCTGCAGCGAGCAAGTCTGGGGGTTTTGGTGCCAGACTGTTTAGAGATGTTTCCAACAGGAGGTAAACATTTTAATAATAGAGACCTTTCTTCCTCAGGCTTTTCCATCTTGCCCCATCCCATTTCCTCCCTCTTCAGGCTCCAAATGGTGGTCTAAAATGTTGTTTATTCCGTGCTGCTTTCCTTCCTCTCATTTTATCCTTCTCCCGTATTTCACAGGGAAGCCTGTACAAGCCATTTTGAAGATTTATTTAGAATGGGCTTTGGCATTTGAGGTTTCCATTAAGACTTCTTTATTTTACTTTCTATTATTGTCTACGGCTTTTGATCTGCACCTGCAATATTGGTTATGGTGCCTGATGTATTCACGTTTCAGTACTATAGAAAATGGTATGCTTTAACTAATATATCCTTTTTTTTTTCCTGAGACACAATAGAGAGTTTGAAGATTGAAATCACAACAAAGCTACAGTATTTGGAAAGAAGTACTCTGACCCAAAAAAAAAAATCTTAAATTGCCTGTTGCAGCAGTTAAATGGAAAATAATAGTTTTATAAGGTTGCTGCTGTGCAAGGCTGAAAGATAGGTTAGTGCCTTTTTGGGGAAAAAGAAGTAATGTTTGTTTTCCATCTGTGAAACAAAATTATGGTTATAGGAAGTGAGGTGAGTGGTTCTTTTCTTGCCATTCTGTACATCTGGGGGGGGAGAAGTGCATTGTTTGTATGTAAAAGTATATTCTTTCATCATTTGTTTTGAGGACATAATAGTGCTAGATTCTACCTTAAGCAGAAGGCAGGAATAGCACAGCAATCTGTATCAGCTTGGCTGACAGAGTTTTAACTGCAGGTTAAGGAAAATCACAGGGGTTGG
Source organism: Burhinus oedicnemus (assembly GCA_008921705.1). Taxonomy (NCBI): domain Eukaryota; kingdom Metazoa; phylum Chordata; class Aves; order Charadriiformes; family Burhinidae; genus Burhinus; species Burhinus oedicnemus. The sequence goes on along the minus strand of VFFE01008529.1, from coordinate 186,560 downwards.
AAGGGACTTGTGGAGATCATCTAGTCCAACCCCCCTGCCAGAGCAGGGTCACCTAGAGCAGGTTGCACACGGTGGTGTCCAGGCGGGTTTTGAATGTCTCCAGAAGTCGGAGGCTCCACCACCTCCAACTCCCCAAAATGTCATTCACATTAGGTTCATTGCCACTCCTAATTATGGTGGTGTCGGAGATCTGGGGACTCCAAGTGTGTAATAACACAAGTACAATTTGGGACAGGTCGGGCTGAAACTTTATTAGAGAATGTTCAGAACAGCATCTCCCCCTGTCCTCCATGCTTCTCTCCAAGTGATTGCAGAGACCCAACCTATACACTGTTTCAGGGGAAAAAAAGGAAGAGGTGAGGAAAAAGGATCATTTCAATGTTAACAAAAACAGGTATCGACGCCTGGGAGGGATGGACTCCTTAATGAGCTTGCTAACTGCCACAGTCCTAAGAAGGAATTAAACAGTAAATAACGGGACACTATAGAGAGATGGCTCTTGGTGGAGCCTATAGAAGTGACACACCCAGTATTATCTTAGCTCAGAAGTGGGGAGTTTGAAATAATCACAGACTGTAAGCTTTTAGTTGAAAGGAATGTTTTTTTAGTTAGGATAAACTTCTTAGCCAGAACTCTCAAATCTTAAACATTAATTTTACCACGGCTGTAGACTGCCAAAAGAGTTGGTTCTTGAATGGAGAGAGAGTCAGCACAAAGTGAGATTCCTCTCTTCCATAGTGGACAATCTAACTTTTAGAGAATTTTACATTATCATAGACATCCTTGTTTATCTTCAAAGATCTTGAATTTGAAGTGACTGTCTTGATCTGATGATGTTCTTCTCAATGGTTGAATTTTATTCCTTTGGATAAAAAGGCATGAGGGTTTTCTCATGGGGGAAGGGTGGTAAAGAAACAGTGTTTGTTGCAACAGGATTTTATAATTAAAATTCCCCACTTTTAGAGGCCTGGCCGTTTTTTGGAATACTCTAACAATAAGCCATGTCAGCACTTCTCATAGTGTGTTCATGGGTGGTGGGGAACTTTTTGGGAGGGTTGCTAATCTTTGGACACTGAACAGTGTTCAACTGTGATATTGCTGGCCTAATGATGTTTTCATGATGAGGTGGGTTTTTTTGGACTCCCTTTTTATTTGTCTTCTCACATTTATGTTTTATGGGGAGCTCTGTTCTCCACAACATATGCAAGGATCGCATTTAATTTCAAGCACAGATGCAGAAAAATAGACAGGCCACCCACAGAGTGTATGTCCTTTCTTACTGTCCTGCAGGGCGGAAACTGCCTGGCTGTTCTTCCCAAGCTATGGCAATACCCAGGTGCCCTCTAGGTTTCTGCTCTCAGGCCTGTCTAGGCATGACCTGCCTCTAGGCACTAGAGGCAGACTGATGTGACAAAATTCACCCACAGCCTGTGAAGACTGGTGTGATCTAGATACATTTAGGGTATGAAAGAAATATTGTTGTGGTAACGTGCTGTGGATATTTTTCCTCCTAGTTTTTCTTCATTTCAATGATGGGTCTTTGGGTACACACATGTGTTTTCAAGAGGGGAGAAAGGGGAACATCTTCCTTTCCAGCCATACCGAAATCCTTATGTGCTGGGGACAAATGTTTGATAATTTGGATTTTGTGACTTACCACTCATAAATACTCCTTTCTTGTAACAGGTTGCTGAATGCAATAAAGCCGGGATTGGTAAAAAAGATCAATAGACTACCGACCCCCATTGCAGGTTTGGTGAGTATGTCAAATGGAGAAATAATCTTTCAGTGCTGCTTTTTGCACCTTGATTTTATGACTGTGTGATTTAGATAGCAATTATTTTTGTAATTTGAACTCTTCATACCTACTAAACTCAGACAGTCCCTCTGAAATCTGAACTCTCGGTGTGGTCACCTTAAGACCTTCCAGTCTTTTTTTCAGAAGTGGGCAGTATTCAAGAGGCAGAGTGTGTTTTCGGAGGAAGAGTATCTTCTTGGTTATACGTCATCTTCCAGTTGTGGTGCTAGCTTTAGAAAGCCTGCAATGTATGTCTTAGAAGCTGTCACCACAAAAAGCTTTTTGGAAAGAAAGAGAAATGTACTTGTATATTTTGTCTAATTTTCTCTTTCCCCAAAATACCACAGTCTGCAGATAACATTCATTGCCAGACTATCTAGGGAACCATTTCATGTTGACTTTAAGCACAGAGTAAAAGTTGGCCATAATCTGTTATAAGCGAGGAAGACTCCAGAGGACGTGTTGACAGCCTGTGGGCTCTCCGGAGCAGCGAGTGCTCTGGAGGTCACCTCAAGGGGTGGTACAGCTCTGTGGCTGCTGTTGGGGAAGAAGGTGGGTTTATGAATGGGTGTTGGATATAACAGGACTAGCCACACAGAAATATGGCTGTATCGATTTTACCTGGAGATGCAGCTGGGAATAAAAGGGCCTCTGAGCATGTGAAAGGTGGCCATCCTTGATTTAGACTAATGATATACTTGCTTATGTATGTGGTTCCTTTCTGTTCTGGCACTACTCACATTGTAGTTTAGTTGTGCAAGATTCAGAACGTATTACCTGTTGATAGCTGAGGTTAATGTTCCTTTACATAAACTGCATTAAAAACTTTCAGTGTATTAGAAACCACATTACATTAATTTTTAAATTGGTTCTATAATATAATTACATAGGCTTTGAGGCTGGGTCCTTCAAGCTGTAGATTGACAGGCGTATTTCTGCATGAATACTGCCTAGTTTTAGGGTTTAATTTTTGATCCCCACCACCCTTTCCCTAAAGTTTCCTTGGGTGCCTTTCTTTTGCCCCTAAAACTCATCTAGTTTTATTCCTATGCAGTCCTATTTGAAAGGAACATTTGGTATAAACAGCTGCAAAAGATACCAGCAGTGCAATTTTCTTTTCCTTTGCTCCATTGCAGGAAAGACTCAATTTTTGTTATGACTGTTTTAAGAGGATGATATTGAATTACGTTGTTTTTTTTCTTATTCATATGTAAAATCCCAAAGGTAAGGTGGTTGTAGTAGGAGAGACATAGAAAAAGTCATTATGTGTGTGTATTTTTCTCATTCCTTGAGATAAATCTCTTTTGCAAGATGTTTATCTTTCAAGCATTACCAGAAAAGCAATTTTCAGGCTATTAATGATACAGCAGATCTTTTTTGTGGTAGAAAGTGACTTTTTTACCTCTGTACCTGTGTCCTCTACTTACCTTTAGTAATTACTTTTCTAAATATTTTTCCTAATAAATAATCAGGCTATTAAAAAGTTAGGCTATTAAAAAAAGTTCACTGGTGCTTCTGGCTTCCTGAACATTACCAATGGGTGTTTTTATCTTCTGTTCTGTGAGTAAGTTGCTCAAAAAAAAAAGCCATCCAAGTGTCCCCTTGCTTTCGAAGGTGTCTAGTTCCATACCTGCTGACTTCTGTTGCCATTTTTACTTACAGTGGTGAGTAAGTGGCTGTTTTAAGGATTGCATGTGAATTTAAATGATCAAGAGTTCTCATCTGTTACGCTTATTTATGGTGTATTATTTTAAAGTACAGACATCAGGAGCACAGGGTGTATCTTTTTCTTTTCTCTTACCTGTACCATGTCAGTGTGTCTGAAAAAAACCTAAGATTCTGACACGATAGTCCAGAAGCAGTTATACCTCCTGGTTGGTTGACCACATATGAGGGACATTGCTTTATTTATTGCCAATTTTTCTTTATTATCTTAGCTTTGGTTGGTTTGACACAGTATATAGTTACTTCTTTCCAGTTATTTCACCCCAGTGAGTGTGATTTCCTCCAGTACACGTAGAAATGCTGTGAAAGCTTCAGTACCTTTTCTGCCTTGTGTGAGATACGTGCTTTTGAACTCCTAGGTACTGCTTCTGCCTAAAAAGTGTAACTTAGTCACCCTAACAGAATTAATTAATTAATTAATTTCCGAGAGCGGATACAATAAGTATTTAGTTTACTAGCAGAGACGAAAGGTAGGTTTTCTTTTTTACGGAGTTGGAGCTAAAACTTACAAGCAATTGTGAAGTACTCAAAGTGCCTTTTGTTTCATCTTTAACCTCCAGAGACACAAACAGTCATATATTATGTAGCTCTACAAAATGAGTACTTGAGTCAAATTCTCCAGATGATACTCTGTTTTTCTCCTTTGTTAGTGTAAGGACAAATGAAGAAGTATGCTTTATTGAAGGAAGGTAACAGTGAACTTGAAGCCTGTATTGGAGACACGTTGAGATGTTCATCTGGGAGTATTACCAGGTGTAAAAATTTTGCCAGTATTTCGTGTTTGAGTGATTTCTCATAACACTGCAGTGAAGTATTGTGTATAACTGGTCTAGTGCTGACTGACTGAATTCTTCAAACTTTTCCTGGTGTTTACAGCTAGATGAATCTGCAATTACTCTGAAATTCTTACCAGTGGCTTCCTCATGTGGTGTAAGAGGGAATGGCTTATTTGCAGACCTTTTGTATACCAGAGCAGCAATCATGTAAGCAAAATTTATTGCTTGTGGTGTTGCTGTGTTAAAGTAAGGACTCAAGGATCTGCACGCCACCATACTAAGCACAGGCCATATAAATATACAAAGATGATCTTTGTCTAGTTCCAAGTCCGAGTCAGGATGTGGATTGTATGCAGCATTACATATAGAATTACATATGTTCAGCTTGGCGGGCTTGCTTGTAATGTGCTTTGATCTCCAGAAGTGCCGACTGCTTCTGTTATCACAGCAGAAGTGATGCATTGCTTTAATGAAATAAAACACAGGACCAATGGTTTGGTATTCAGACTTACAGAGACTATTAAATTTGATGAAATGCTTTCTCATTCCTGTTCAGTATTCGTTAATCCAGAAAGCTAATGCTCCCACCGAAAATCAAATTCACAAAACATCCAAAGGATATATTAAACCTAGGTAGGAATAACAGGCTCTGCTGAAAGAGCCATGTGGACAGAAGAAATTTTCTCACATGAGAAATTGATACTGAACGTCTTTAAGACTGTCAGCTTTCCAGAAGCATCTTTTAATGTATTTAATTGTGCAAGGCTGGAAAAGTATTTTGGCTGAGTTATTAATTAAAAGACCATCTGAAGCTGCAGAAGGCTTACAAAGATGAATTATTAGAGTACAGTGAATATAATTAATGTATAAGTGATTTTTACAAAACCAGCAATTTTTTCAGTGAGTTACTGTTGGTTTCTTTCATTTTGTATGATGTTCATAGTGGGCACAACCGATTTTTAAGGTTACTATATTTAGTTCTATAGAAATAAAAAATTTCCAGCATCATCACAGACAAGTTTTGCTCTATAATGCTAACCACTGTATGTTGTCTATCTTTGTCCCTTAAAAAAATTTCTAGTTTTTGCTTCCTGTCCCTGAATAATGTCACTCTGTGAGAAAAGAAAAGGTTTCTGCCTTATCTTTTGTTTGACAGGGTTTAGGAGCGTTTATAGCATTACTTCAGTTCCTTGAACAATCCCCACAGGAGCTCAGACACTTACTTCAGAGGCTGTGTGAGAGAGTCTCACATATAATAGTAGGAAGTAGTCAAGACAAAGTTGGAGGGCTGAACTTCAGCTTGGATCTTGGCTCATGTTTCAACACTACTGAATAAAAATCTGTTTACTGTGGCATCCACTTTTCAGCTTGTGTATGATCCTCAACTTTGTGACATTTGTATGATTTAGCAGTGGAAAATACAGCTCTGCAAAAGTCACCTGGTTGCGTGGTTATTGCACCAAGGTGAACAGGACTGTAACGTGCTGTTTAAAAAAGCTTGTTCCTTTGAAAACAAGGTTGGGTTTTTTTCTGTGATTATTTTCCTAGGAAGTTTCTCTTGGCAAAGTGTTCTCTGGGAACTTGCTTATTAAGAATAGCTACCTGTCTGCTGGTGCTGGTAATTTGCTCTTATGCTGTACTGTTGCATAAATTCCAGGGGGGTTTTTTGATGTTATATGAAGCCCCAAAGAAATTTCAGCGTTGCATTAGCTTTCAGGAGTTCGTGCTTCTAATTAAGCTCAGCAAATGAGGTCTTTTTTTCTTCATGCAGATATGAACCTGAAAATAAAATTACAAGACCCAAATATAGTGTAGTGTGTTTCACAGAATTAAAAATAATTAGAGAGTTTAGAGAAATACATGGAACTTTAACCGATGTGCACTATTTTTATCACTCTTTCCACTCATACTTCAGTGTTACTATGTGGTTGTTTTTTTCTTAAAAAAATATCTTCTCATTCTTCCTTTTAATTTCTCACTCTCCCTTTAATTCTTTGTAGTACTTTCTGGAAAGAGCCTGCAGCTATTGTAATATCTTGATTCATAATGCATGATAATTTCTGCTTCCTTATTTTTTCTTCTTGCTGCTGGACAAATTCATTTGCTAGCACAATTGTATCCATAAAGAAGTCTTGCTGTGTAAATTGTGATACATGTGAAATAAACAGAAGCAAAAGTTCCTAACTGTCTAAAAACAGTAAGTTCTTGGCACTTACACCCCAAAAACATTTTTGTGAATGTTGATGGAAAGCAAAGTGTCAACATCGCAGCAAAATGCCGTGTAAACCATTCTGCCGTGGTTTCTGCGGATCTTCCTTGCTAAATGGTAGTTGGCTTCTCTACACCTCCTGCGCCTGCCTTCAGTTCTGCTGTCCGAGCGTTTGGCTAGAACAATACTTAGGGTCTGGCCGGTGGTTCAGAGCCGCACTGTGAGCTTTGACTCATCGCATGCTGTAATATATAATGAATCCCTTCACTAAAACAATAGTATCCTTAAATAGTAAAAAAAAATAGTTGGCATCGTTGTGTCCTTGTGTGCTTATGTTGTTTGGGTTTTTTACCCCCCAAGCTTTCTAGACTCTGCCTTCAAATTCATTTTTCGTTTAGATTTTCCTGCCTGTTTGTTTTGGTGTCATCTGAGCAGGACAGAGCTACCTCATAAAATTCCTGTTTAATGAATTTAGCCATATGCTGTACTGGCAAACATTTCTAAGTTTCATGAAGAAGACAAAAGTAAACTAACAGGTGTTTCTTAACTAGGCTGTTTGCAAACAGAGTCTGTGTGGAACAATCTGCAGTGAGCTGTAGTTAATTCATCACAGAACAGGAAAACAGGCATCAGTTCAAATTTGGCAGGAAGCATAGAGGAAGCAGCATTGATTGGGGGAAAAAATGAGATGCAAACCAATAAAAACTAAAACTTTACACTGAAATACAGCTGTTTTTTGAAGGTTATTATTGCTCCCAATTAACCATGCAAATGCTGTCCAGAAAGCATTGCTCTCCTGCCATTGAGAGAAAAACTAGCGTGTCAAATGTGGAACACAATGCTGGCATCTCATTTAGTGTTTTATTGCTTGAAATGGGTGTGCTTGCTCTGGTGTTGGGTTTGGCCCCAAAACTCACATACTTTTGATGCTGGAAACTAATCATCGATCTGACAGCAGCATGTGTGCTGGAGGTGTATTCCACTGCAGCACTCGGGTTCAGCCTGCGTTGCCCAGGCTTCCACGTTTGAACTTTAACCTGATGCATGGATGTAAGAGAGGCTGAAATAATAGGAAATTAATAAAATACATGAACCATCAAAAAAACCCAAGGGAGGTAAATGACCCCACCTTGTTTATTTGCTTTTGGTGGTCTGAGCTGCATTTAGCACCCACAGAGAAGTGAGTTCAGCCAGCTCCCAGTAGTCTTCGTGTTCACCATCCCACTCTGGCTCACAAGCTGTCCTTAACATCCATGAGCCGTCCCTTCTGTCCTCAGCTACCAGCTGGAGTGTTGCATTTATGGTGGCTGGAGTTGAAACGTGAAGTGAGTGACACCTCGTTTGCTTCTGAATTGGCCCGTTTTGATCCCTCCCAGGTTTCTGTGTGCTTCCTGCACTGCTGGCCCCAGCCAGCACTCAGCCAGGGCTTCTGCAGACCAACCTCACTGCTGGCCTTAAAGTCCCTTCTTCTTCTGGGTGCTTCCTTGGCTGCAGTGCTTAAAGTGCTCTCAATAAGCTAAGCTGTTTGTTGGCTGGGACCACTACTTGTCATACTAAGGATGCCATCCTTTTCTACCAGCGTCTGGGAATTTGTCCCTTGTTATAAGCTGAAGCGTCTCGTTTAGCACCCCGAGCGCCCCTAACAGTTTCCTTCTTGGGTGAGGATGGCACCAGCCAAGGTGGGTAAAGGTCTGTAGGACACAGGTGAAGGACAGCTGTGAACCATAGCAGCTGCGGACAGATGCAAACTTTGTCATGTTGTTGAGGCCCGTTCCCAAACTAGTCTGGTTAGGATTCAAAGGTGTAGCAGTTTCACAGCCAGCTTAAGCTGTGCCCTGGACCTGCTGAGCTCCGCTGCTGAGAATGTCATGACTTGATTTGGCCAAATGCTAATAATATGTGTAAGCTCTTTGTGGCAAGGATCATCTGCTAGTCTGTTTTTGTCTAACACCTCACCCCATGAGTCCTGCTCTGTGGCCAGGACTCCTAGACAGTATGTTAATACAAATAATAAATAACACTTGCAAAAATATCACAGGCATTCCTGTGTCACTCACAGTCTGTTTTTAGACTGCTCTCCCAACTTGAGTCTTCAACCATGGCTTTAATCAATAGGTTTATAATTAGCTTTATTCACATTGAATAATTTTAAATGTTAGTATGCAAATTCAGAGGTAAGGAGAATGTTTTCTACGTTAAAACCAAGAGAGGATGGGCACTGCAGAGGATCTCCTTTTTGAATTACTTTTTTTGTTTTACACAGTGACAGTTTTATTGCCCGGCCTTCAGAAGGGAAAGCCAACTACCAAGTTTTAGAAAAAAGTGCTTGATTAAAAGCAAGGAGTGTACCTGTTTTGGGGCTGTCAAGTGACTTCACAAAGATGTTATTTATGAAACTATATAAATACAGGCTTAGTGTAATGATTGTTTACTTTTTTTTTTTTTGGACATAGGAGGTTTAATAAAGAGAAGGATTCCAGGGATAACATTTGAAAATGCCAAAAAGAAAAACATTACTGCTGATGAAGCCCTAATGCTAGGCAGCTGAAATGTGAACTTGCCCTTATCATGGCATTAACCTTTACTATAAATGACAGAGTCTTTCGTCGGGTTGGGGAGGGCAGCTGGCTTCCAGGAGGAGCTCATTTTGCACCCGTGGAAAATGCAGGTTGCCCACGGGATTAATTTTTAGAGTTGCTTTCAGATCCTAAAGCGTCCTTCTGCAAGTTCAGCCACGACTTGCATTACATTGGTTTATTGACTCTGGTCAAGTGAGTATTTCAGAAACAGCAAGCTTTTGAGGAACAATCTCCAAGTATCTGTAAGTATCAGAAAAAATGACAGTTTAACAAACAAAACGCCATTCCCTATGTAGCTTAGGGCTGCACTAAATGAAGTGAAGAATCAAGTGCCTTCATTGAACTGTTGTCTTAGAAACGAAAGGCCTCCTGAACAGAATGACTTAAAACTCTTCAGGGCAAATCCCACTGTTGAAGCTTATGACTTCTCTTAATAGTTGGGCAAATGCCACGTGCTCTGGAGCTGTGTACCATTTTCAGGAGTTTTTGGTGGGGGAGCTGGATGCTCTGAGTCTGTGAATGTGTTGCCCATGCCCCATGGTGAGTACGGGACTGTTGGAGTTATATCCAGACACTTGCAATCTTTGGGTGACTTCTGATGCAGAACCAATTAGTTTGCTGAAGAGGATCTAAAAGTAAGCACTGAGCTGGTGTGCTGCACATGAGCATGCATGGTAAACTACGAATAACCAAGTCTTGAGGCTGAAAGAAGTATCAGCTATATTTTCTGTTTTTGTCCTTAACAAGAAAAACTAGACCTGAGGCTATGGTTGCTTCCAGTTGTTCTAAATTTGACTATCCTACACCACCTACTGTGCCAGCGCTAGCCTACCACCTGGAGTGGGCAACTAATCTGGCTGAAAAATGCCCTTCTCCTTCATCTTACAGCATGTAACTATATGAGCAGGAGTGCGGGCAGGAGGGATGGAACAGGCTCACCATGTTGAGGGAAGAAGGTGTCATTTCATCAGTTTAAAGGAGTTGCGAAGCTGCAGCTAGGGAGTTTAAACTTAGATGTAACCCTTAAGTTATTGGCCAGAATCAAAGGACACGGGAACCTGGGAAAGTCTCATCCCGAAATCCCCGGTTTAAAGGTTGTCTGTGTTTAAACCTATACTTAGTAGTACTCTCACTCCCTAATTCTGGAAAGCCTCTCACAGGTTGGAGTCTGTAGGTCTGCGCTATAAATACCGTCTCTGATCCTCAACTGTCTTTTTCAGTGACATGTAGCCTCTGCTGCAGGGAACGGCTAGATGCCCGTGTCTGTTAGACAGTGAGGGCTAACGTGAGTGTAAATGGGGTTGACCGCAGTAAGAATATTCACTGAATTTGTTGCTACCCTGCATTCTCACAGCATCCGAGAAGCGGGTGCTGCTGCCCATAGAATCCATGTGGTACCATCTGGAGAATGTCGGTGACAGGGTAACAGTGGCACTGGGGATGTGAAAGGGGAGGGTACCTTCCAAAGAGCTCTTAACCTGACTAGTCCCCGAGAGGCGAACGGCAACAAAAGTTTCCACATTGTGGTCAGACCGGACAGATCTGCCGCCTCAAAATGGGCCAGGGAGGGTCAAGCTTCCTATTGCCTCCTCCTCTTGTGAAAAGGGGGCGAGCGCGAGTTGGCAATGGTCTGTTGTGACCCCAGCCCTTAGGCTGAAGGTGGTGGCAGAAGAATGCTGTCTCTAATCCTCTTCCTGGCTGCGAATCAACTTGGTGAAGTCTGTTGCAGTTTACGTCTGCTAGCAACTGTTCGTACTGTTTCTATGCTGAAAACCTTTCCGGGCGCTGTAAGTGGATTTCTGTCGGATGATGTGCATGTCGCTAGCAGGAGCGTACGTGCTGAATGCAGATGATGGAACGTGTCTCGCTCCAAAGATCACATTGCAGTTGTTTCCCTGGCTTAAAGCAAACAAGCAAAAAGGCAAACTAATGGAAGACTAGTGCCTTAAAGATCTGCGCGCAGTGATTTCTTTGGTTTAAGAGCCCAGTAAAATTCTGCAGTCTGGTGCTGTGGTCAAGAGTTCATAGAGGCTGAAATACCTGACACTGAAGTCTCCTTGCTTTCTGCATTCCTCAGTGCTCCTGGATTAAAGCCACTCGCTTCCTGCTTGGCAGAGTACTTTCCAATTGTAACGTGCTTCCTCTTAAATGTCCAGAGGTCTAATGATACTATTGTAAACCTGTTAAAATTAATGCTGTGGAGGAAGCAGCTTAGTTAATTGCTTGTGCAAAAATACAGTGGTAGGCTGAACTATCTGGCTGAGGGACATCAAAGCCATTAACTATTAACCTTTTGAAAGCTGAAAAGCTTTGTGATACTATGTGGAAGTCTGTCCTACAGCTTAGTAGGAGAATTACACGTTCATTTCTGGACAAGCAATATAACTAATGGTCTAGAAAATTAATATTGCAGTACAGAGGCAGTCCTCAGCTATTTGGAGTGGTGTCCTTCTGTTAAAGTCCTCGCTGTTGCCACGTCTTTGTTTGCTTCTGCCTCCTCATCTTCATGCGGGAAGCACTGTTACTTAGATGGTGAATGTCTGTTTGTGTTTGGGGCAATAGTGCGCACTGATTTATTACTGTGCCATGTGTGAAAGGGAGTTTTCTTTTCAAGCTTTTCAGTAAGGGGAGAGTATTTAACTTGCTAAATGCGTGCATGCATCCAAGTGTGTTCTGAGTTCAACTCAGCTTTTTTCAGTCCATTCTGTACACTCCTTCATCACCTCGTCTTTTCTCTTTGAATTCTACTAGTTCTCATGCACAATTTAGAATCTAGCTTGTGTTTCCCCGTAAGGCCGATGGTAAACATTATGCTTTTCCCCCCTTCCCCTTTCTTTTCTTTTTCAGTCGTAACGTCGGTCTCCTGTTGCAGTGAATGCAACAGCTGGAGAGATGTTACTTGACTTGCGTGTTGCGAAGTCATATGGGTGTGTTGGGAGGCACATTGGACTGAGTGCCAGATGTGATTCTCACCCTTCCACCTGTTGTGGGGCAACAAACTTCAGGCCTTAAACAGATAGCCGGGGCTGCTGGTGCTGTGCTACCTTCTTGCCTTTTATAACTGTTGGGTTGGTTGGATGCTGTGTAGCTTGGCTGCACAGCCAACAAATCCCATGGGTGTTTCCAAGCGTTCCTGGATGTTTCTAATACCTTCTCTTAACGAAAGCTGCCTCGTCACTGTTGTCCTTTGAATACCGTTTCTAGTTTGGTTGGAAGGAGGCTTGCTGATTTTTCCAAAACCAATCCTAACTTTACCACCCCTGCCTAGCAACAGCATTAGGGATCTTAGAGCTAATGCCTGGCGTTGGCTGAATGCATGAGTTGCCAGCAGGTCTTTGCATCCCCATCTTCGCATTCAAGCTCTGATCATGCAGTCATAGAGGTTCCTGTGAAGCTGCTTGGTGAGCACCTTCAGGGAGAAGCTGCAGGCCTGATTGCCCGGTGATGGCCACGAGGAGATGGAGCCCAGCAGCCACAACTATAAAAGCTCAAGTATCTGTCAGTGGGATGTATACTTAACTATGTAGGCAGCAGCGAGTCCTTGGCTGACTATGGGAGGGATCCAAGGTCGTTTTGCCAACTAGGGAGGGCTGAACTGTGAAGCAGCTCTGTTTCCTTGGCCAGCAGTGCGTGGATCAGGAATGCTGGTCAGTGGTTTTTGTTTTTAACCTTCCTGTCCTTCCTACCTCCTATCTCCTCCTGCCCCACAGCCCGTGGCAGTGAGTAGGACCATGCTATAAACGCCGTCCACCTCTTGAGCCTGGTTTTCAATCCAAAGCTGACAAGCCTGCTAGATAAGAAGTGTGACGGTTATGTATTAATTTCTGGAGTTACAGGGATCAGCCACAAAGTATTAGCACCACTGTACAGTGTCTCCTCTGTTATTTAAAAGGGAGGACGGTGAATAGGTTCAGTTATTTGAGGTTTCAGGTAATCCAGGGCAATTTTCAGTGTAATTAATACATGTCAGGAATTTGACCCTTGTTAGGATAACAAGAAGTTCTGGATAACTGAGGTGATACTGTAAACAAGTCGTGAAAATTGTGCCAGAAAGCTGTCTGCACAGGTCAGTGGCACAAGCTAATAAAATCTCTCAACTTCTGATCTAGAAAAATAATTTATACAGCTTTCACTTGACATGTGCAGAAGCAGAAAAAAAACCTTTCTTTTTGGACAATTCTCGGATGTTTTCTTTCATTAAGTTTCTCCTGTTACCCCTAAAGAGGTCAGACAGTAGTTGCTTCTTAAACCATAACAACTGCTTGAAAAGCATAACTTGAAACATCCTGAGAGTGCCACATGCATCAGGCACAGACACCCTCTTTTGCTCTGCTGTTTATTTTCAAAGAAAATTAAAGAAAAGCCCCCAAAACTACTACTACAGGCTTGATAGTACATATTGGAAACAATGTAGATTCTGACTTTTCATGAAACAACTTAAGAACAAATGCAGGAATTATATCGATCGTTGGCAAAACTAGTTGCAAACTGGTAAATCAAATGCAGTGGTCCCCAGAGAGCGCTGTCAGAGCTTTTATAAAAGCCTATAAAGAGGCAAAGAGAGGCAAGTAAATAAATAAATAAATGTTGTGCATCAAAAGAACACATAAAATTCGTTACTGAAGTCAGTGTTTAGTAACAGACTTATGTAAAAAAGACACGTGACATAAAGTTTGTCGTGGGAGGCTGGGTTTTGTTTTATTCTGGGTTTTTTGAGAAACTGAGCCAGGCTAGCTTGATCTTCCTTCTTAGTGTGCACACCTGTATTTTATTTTTGTAGTGCAGAATAATGGCTGGGTGGAATCTGGTATGTCAGTGGACTATAATTTTAGACAAGGAAGAAGCAAGGTAATTACATCCTCTCGGAGAAGTGTTGCAATCGAACAAAAATTTGAGTAAGCAAGGTATTAGCAGGATTGTATTAGAATGGGTGATACTTTACCTTCAGCAATATCACACCAGATGTTACTTGTTCTTTCATTCTGTTTAAAACAACCAAAAGAGCAAAAGTCAATCTGATGTTACGGTTAGATGGAGGGAGTTTAGGACCTATATCTTCAGATATGTCTGGCCTCAATTTCTGAGTGTCTCAGATCTTTGAATGTCAGCAGTGTCAGTCAGCAATGATGAATATCTGTTTTTCTACAAAGTAAGTATCAAGCTTACTGGTATGAGTCTCTTGCCTTCAGAAGTTTGTAATTAAGAAACAACCCATAGATGTGGTTAGAAAGGAAACAGAAACAAATTATTTGTCAGCACAGTGTTAGCAGCAAACCTGGGATCTAACTGCCATTGGCTCTTTGTACGCATAACTGTAATGAAGAATTTTGGGGAGGATAATGGAGTAGTTCTAGTGAAATTTAGAGGAGGCTGCTCATAGGCATGAGGACTGTGTGTGAGAAACTCCGAAATCTGCCTAGAGTCAGCACCCACAGTATTAGACTAAGTTGGCTAGTTCCCAGGGGTGTTTGAGACCTGAAATGCTCTTTAGTCCTTACCCTGTGGTTGATCAGAGATTAATCACTTGCTTTTTTAAATACTATTACCCAATCTCTTGAGCCACCCAATCCTGATTAAAATTTACTTTCTAAAATACGATCTTAGAGAACTGAAACTCCTTGGATTCCAGACTTTTGCGTATTTTTGAAGAACTGTGAGTTCTTGGTGTTCTCGTAGTACTTGCATCAAAAATTCTCGCAGACAGTTTATCTTTCTGAGAGTAGTTCACCTTGCTTATTCTATTTTATTTGGCTGAAATTTGATGAGTGATAGTAGAAATCCAACACTTAAGCCTGCGTGCAAACTTTTATGTAAGCAAATAGCAGACCAGGAACTTCAAAGATTGTGGTCAGTATTCTCCATCACAGCTTCCAGTATGATTTATTCTTTTTGTATAACAGTGTACAAATATTCATGTCCTTTATAACTTTACAATACAAGTTGGAGGAATAAAAGTGCCAGACTGAGGTTAGGAAGCGGATGGGAAGTAAATAAGAGGAAAAACAGCCAGCTGCTCTGTTCAGGATAATGGAAGGTGGAGTTTGGGATATGCCAGAGAATGGAAAACCCTGGATAACCTCTTGTGTTGTGGGTGTGGGCAACTGACTGAACAGCCCGCTTGGGTTCGGCAGCAGCGTCTGTCACCCCGGCTCTGCACAGCCACAGGACGGCTCTCCCAGGAGAGCTGCTGGACGCCAGCGCCTTTCCCGCTCGAGGACGAGTGGCCCAGAGGCATGAGGTCAGCCGAGCAGTGCAGCATAGCACGTTTAGGGATTTCCAGGTAGCCAAAAAGCCCTGGAAAGTGGGCACCGCTCATGTGCTAGCTGTGACCCTCCAGGCTCTCTGCAGTCATACGCTGAGCATGGGGCACGCTGCAGCCCCTGTGCAGCTGCGGGCTGGCTGGCATGTAGGGCACAGGTACAAAGAGCACGTGTGCCCGGGGTCTGGTACCTCCTGGGTGGCTGGGCTGCCTGGGCTGCAGTCTGGGCAGCGTTCCCGCATCACCTAAGGGTGGTTGCGTAGCTCTGTAGCCCCTGTGTTTGGATGGGGCTACATCTGTTGTAAGCCCCGGGTAGCTCTCAGTAGGGTCTCCGGATTAAGGGCTGACCAGCTTCAGCGCGGTGCTGAGCCTCAGCTGGGTCCATGCGTTGTCCCTAAATGAGGGTTCTTCACCCGGTGTGCGAGAGCCAATCAACACACTGAGTCAAGATACTTGTTTTTATTTCAGTTCTGCAGAATCGGGCGTTCAACAACAACCAGCACACCTCACGTTTCAAACCACCCAATATTTATGATAAAATACAGCTCATTGGTTAATAACGATTCGTTCACCACTCCTAACTATAGATATGCATCTAAGCACATATTTAAAACATTTAGGGAGGTTACCTGATTAGCATGCTCATTATTCACAAAGGGCTGTGTATTTTAGCATTATAATTACCCAAGGTTAGTTTGGGACACCCACTTGGCTCGACTTTGGTCCAGAAGTTATATTTTTGCTCTCTTGTGTCTAAGTCAGCAACTGCAAAAGAACACATAAGACACATTGTTCCGTTTCACATCCTATTCAAGGTCAGGTACCTCCTGTGATGTCTCAACCATGTACCAACCCAAACTTCTTGACAAAGTTTTAACTTTGTTCTTTAGACATCCCATGCATTCAAGCGAGGTGGTACGGTGTCTGATGAGTATTCCCAGTTGCGAGGAAGGGCAGTGTAGAAGTGCTTGCCAGAGCCAGGAAGTCCCGCTGGCCTCGAGCTGCTTTTGGGTAGCCATGTGTAACATTTGCGTTCTCCAGAAATCTGCGCCGGCGGGAGTGGTTTGGAGAGAGGTGAGCTGGCTGGGGACTGGGGCTCTGCAGTGCTTTAAATCAGCTGAATTGCTGGTGGCTTCTTGTGGGCTCTGGAGCTGGTACAGCTGCTTTCATGGCCCGTGAAGTCTGCCTATTAATCTTGCTGGACTCTACTGGTTCTGCTGTCTAGCTACACCTCTCTGATCAACCAACTGAACTCTAAGTCCCTCTGTTGAGGAAAGGAAAAAATCCTATTTGCTTTAAATTTGCCCTTTTCCTTTATACAGTCTCATCAGCTAAGTTTTACATCAATCTGCATCATGCGGCTTTAAATTGCAAAGGTTTTCAGAAGTAGCAGGTGAGGAGTTGGAAGCTTGTTGTTCGAGGGTGTGTGAACATCTCTGCTAGCCTTATTTGTGACTGTTCTGAGCAGGAACCACTGGTTGTACCCAAGTAAGCTGAATTATAAGCATGGTTTGGCTGTTTTCCTCTACAAACAACAGGTGACCTCAAGTCTGGTTAGGACAGAAGGTAGGGTATAAACTGAAATTTTGGCAATAAATTAGCAGTGATAGCTGATTTGTTTTCCCTTTCTTTTTCTTCCGCCAATAAACGTGACAAGCTATTTCTGTCATCTCCACCCCTTAGTTCCGGTTCCTAAGACTTGGTGTGATGCATGTATTCGTCTTCCTAGCCTTGTTGCTTTGTGCATTGCTAGGGAAGAGAGGGTGTTGCAGGAGCATGCCTCAAGTACACCTCTGGCGTGTTGACAGTAAACGGAAGAACAGGAATATCTGTCCTGCAGGAGGAGAGATCCTTTTCTGTCCTCTGTTCTGCTGCTGGGAGGAACCACAAACAAGACATTGTGAAGGAGCTGGGAGAAAGCCTTGCAATAGGAATACTCTGTATTAAAGAAGAGTTCCTTTATTTCCCTCTTGTTTTAATAATTTATTTTATGCTTTCTAATTTGATGAAATTCTGCTTCTTAAATACAGTATATTATTGTACTACTTTTTATTCTTCCCAAAAGCTTAGTCTTCACAATGGCAAATGACTGGCATCCACATGTAATCCGTGTGTCCTGCTTTCCAAATGGCCCTTCAAGGACATATTTGCATGACTTCTGTAGACTTAATGAACAGTAGTAGTTTAAGTTGGCTGTTCTGCGTAGTCCATCTAGGTTTGCAGCTACCACAGCTTTATGAATTCAGTGTCTGAGTTACATCTAGCGAATGCTTCACTGGTGGTTGAAAAGGAATAGAGAAGAAATCACTGCCAGACTATTGGGTAGCTCATCTTGCCTTGAATATTTACCATAAAAAACCCCACCCCAAAACTGGAGATGTTCAAGATGACTGACAGTTATGGCCATGCTACCTAGACACCAAATGTATGTTTTCGAATCTGAGAAACAGAAAACAGATACATGGATTGAGTGTTGTGGTATTTAGTAATTTAGGCAGTTACACTCTGTATGGTCAAAATAAAGAATGGGCATTGGTTTACTTAACATCTTTTTGCACAGATATTTTGCTTGTCTGTAAAATGCACTTGCAGCAAATTGAAAATTATTGATTTTCTTCCCCTCCTTTTCCTCACTGAAATCATTCTAGACAGCTAAACTTGAAAGCTTTCTATTTATTTTTTTACTGGAAGTAAAAACAATAATGTAGGTTTTCCGAGTGGAATGTGCTGGAACTTCATTCAGTACAAAAAGCCGATTAAAAAAAAAATTTGTTTTTTTGACTTGAACAGCTTCTTTTAGAAGTATTTCCAAGGAAACCCCAACCTGTACATTAAAGAAGTCCAGTATGTTTTATGTAATGTTGGCATGAAAATGCAAATCTATGAGTGGGGGGAAAATGTATGTCAGGTATCATGTAACAGCAGCAAAGAAATTTCTGATGTTTATCAAACCTTGAACACCACAGATTATTAAAACATATTCCTTGGCAATAAAGAGTAGATGTTTAATTTGAAAGGAGAAATGGAATTTGTTGCTTTTTTTGCAGAGGTCACGAACTGAGCAGGAATGAGTCCTCCTTGGCGGTTTCACTATTTTGCTGTTTGCCTTGGGGAATAGGTATTTGGTCTGATTTTAACAGCTACTGCCAGGCCCCCGGCCCTCACAGGCAGCTTTCTTGCATCTTTTGAGGCCCACCTACAGCAGTTGTACTTGGACATTGGGACGCAGAGGCCCTCCAACAGCTCCGTCTGTGTAGTATCCCAGTCCTTGCATAGCGGATTGCTGTCTTTGCTGAGAGAAGTCCAAGTATTGGCCAACTGTTACTATTTTTTGTCTTTAAATGGAAAATAGCTTTGCTTAATATACCAAGCAAAAGAGAACATACCACATAAAAGAAAGGGACAAGACAGTAAAGTCATGTTAGTAGTGAGTAGTTGCTGCAATTAGAAGAAGTGTTATGAGGCTGCCAGGTGGTGGTCATAAATTCACATTCAGAGGTTTCATGTCAAATTGATTTTAATTCTTTTTGTTTTTGTACCTTTGCAGTTTGAAACCTTAAAAATACATTATACAGAATTCAGCTGTTTTCTAGCCTTGGATGTTCAAAGTTTTGTGCTCAGCTAGTTCAATACAGCTGGATGCAGCAAGACTTTTCAAATGAGATTCATCATGCACATATTTTCATAAAAAAACTGTATTTCCTGGGATTGTATACCTTGAAGGAGATCAAGTGCCTGAGTAGGAAGACAGCTGATAAATGACCAGAGGAAAGTAAGAATTGAGGCTATAGCTTTGTGATATAGCTTTGTGTCTATGATTAATTAGGTTCTTGTGTATCAGAAAAGCATCGGGTATAAATCTCACTGTTGCTCATTTCCAGTTACTTTTTTTTGTCCTTGCCATCTGCTTTGGAGAGAGGAAAACTAGAAACAGCCTCTAGTGATCACTAGAGTATTTTTTCAGACAGTCATCTCTGAATGTGCATGCAGGTGCACTGATTATGCTTTGTTACCTGTGTTGGTTCATAATAGGTAACGGTGGTCAGGTAATTAATGACCTGCAGACACACCTTTTCAGGTGGAGAGGCTCATGATGCACAGGATTTTTCCTCATTTTCTTCTCTGCTAGCCCTACTCCTTCCCAAAGGTCCTGTGGCAAGTTGCATCTGACAGTTCCCTGCAGCTGGGTCCCTTGAATAGTGAACACTGCTCTTCCTGGAAAACAAGGTTATTTTCTCCACAGTCAAGTCAAAATATAGAAAGCAGGCATTGGGTAACAGTGCCCTGAGATATCAAATGTGATCAAAGGGATCCCATGAAGCTGTAGGCAGAGAAAGGAAGGCAGGGTATGTGAAAAAAGGTAGTATCTTTTAGTAGACCTGCTAATGTAATTAAGGAAAACATGGAATAAATTTTAGCACATACATTTGCTTTGCATAGATAATCTTTACCACCATAGTACAATATCTTAGCAGGAGCACATATATAAATAGCTTTTGAGAAGCATCTGTTGTGCCGTGGCTTAACCCACGATTGCCATGACAGCAGTCAGGAGAGGCAAAGGTTTGTTCAGCCATGTTTGGCTGTAGCCGATGGCTGTACGTAACAGGTAAGGGGCTTGTTCGTGGTGAAGCTTAAGCTATTTGCAGTGTTCCTTTAGATTACCCCAGGGCTCTGCTTTTTGGGTATATCACTCAGGAGGTAATTCAACTTTATTCCTTTATAAATTTCCTTTTTTCTCTGTATGGAGGTTGATAAGCTTTAACAGTACACCTAGTGAAAACTGTACTGTCCCATATTTAATGCTCAGGTTAGTTTCTTTGGTGGTCCCATTGCTTGGACCTCCCTGAATTATAGACTGGTTTTTTTTCACAGTATCTGGTGTAGTAGTACTTATGACTTATAACTCTAGATTTAAAGTTTACGTGTGTTTTGTTTACTTTAAGCAGTTTGCTTGGGATGGCTGCCTTCGAGATCTAAATCTGTAGCCAGACCGTGTACTTTCCTTAATGCTTTATCGTGTCCTGATAATTACACGCAAATAAACCAAACTGACGTGTTCTCCTTAGTTATGAATTTCTTGCCCGTTTTTATATTTTGCTGTAGAGCTCAGTTGTGGGGGCAACAGCCAGAGGGACGTGCTGAAAATGGAGTGTCCAATTTCCCCATGAAGATGTCCTGAGGGAAGTGTTGTGGCACTAACCATGGTTTCAGGGTTCTTTGAAATCTGTGTTTAGGTTAGTCATATTCTGCACTCATCATGTGAATGCAAGTAAAGGTCAAGTTTGTCTTCATGACCTTTTTTTCCCTCCTTCAGATAGAGACAGCACATCTATTGCCAGGAGGATGGGTAAGAAGCGGTAGATGCCACAGAGGCTGAGCTCTGGTTGCACTGCCAGCATTGCTGTTGTGATGGTTCTTTCACTCTCATCTTTTTTGTAGCTCTTTCCCCAAGCCACACTGCACTACGTTTTGTACTGACCCACATCATAGTCCACCAACAAGGCAGAGCGAGGTAAATTGACAGTACTTTCCATTGCAGCAGAAGGAACCAGACTTTGGGTTTGGGTGGTGTCTCCCCTCTCCTTGTGTTCTTACCCATCTGGCTCTGGATTTGCAAAGTGAATTCCCAGCAGCTTCTAGGAGTGCTTGGCTGCACTTCACTGCACGTGAGCTTGATTTTAATCCTGTCCTTGGAGAGCTTTGCTCATTAAAAATGTGAAAAGTGGGTAACAGAAGAAGTCATGAAACTGAGGCCCAAACCCTCACAAGCCGAGTGCTGTCGTCTGGTACTAAAAAGCTGCAGAGAGGGAATGGAAAGGAAATGTTGTCCTCTTCCTTGGCCATACCATGGCTGTTACCATAGAATATGGCATCCGATAGGCACCCTGTCTCCAAGAATAGGTGACATCTGACATCTGGCTGACATCTGGCTGTGATTTCATCAGCATCAGAGCCAATGAATAGCCTGGAACTGCTTTGGGCTTTTTTCCCTGCCTGCCTATGTTCTGTCTTCATTGCTGTAAACAAAGCCATCTTACTCTGGGTGTATCTTGCTTTTGGCGCATCTGAGGGAATGCACATCATCTGATTGCTCTCTCCCCCAAAGACAAGGATGTTGACTGAGCCCCCGTTTGTTTAAATGTTTTATTTGTGCCTTCAGGGATAATGACCTGATGCAGCAAGGAGAAATATCAGGACCTACTTAACTAGTGAAGTCATAGGGTCAGCCTTGTGCTCATGCTGTGTGCGCCCCTCCCACCCCCCAGTGGTTTGCTTTTGCCTGTTGAGTTGAAGGCTGCTCTTGCTCATGTTCTTTCCTATGGTCCCCTCCCACTATTTTCTCCTCTCTTTCCCTGTTATCCTTCTCCTTTCCTGTCCACAGTGTCTCTTCCCTCTTTTAGCATCATACCATGCTGCAGGGATTTTAAGCTCATTTTAAAAATTTGCAGAAATAAGATACTTCGTCCATTTTGTACCCAGCATGAAATATTCACTACCTGCGCAGGACCTGCAGTGCCATTTTATATTCTGAGCTCCTTGCATTTGCCTTTCATTACACACAATATGGCCATTCCTGTTTGAGGGTTTTAGTTATAACCATCATACAAATGATAGTAATACACTGCATTGCATAAGAAGCTTATAAATGTGGTTAAAATTTGTTACAGGGCAAAGATCTTAAAAAGCAAATAATCTCATGGTGAAGGACAGGTTTAGGAAAATGTCAAGTACAATTTCTTGAGTAGTGCTGCTGTACTTCTGATTTTCTCAAAGAATTGCAAGCTTTTAATTTTAAACATTGTGCTTTTTGATAGCTTCAGGACAAGTTTACTCACAATTTGATTCGTTTAATACATTTCATTTATTTTTGGGCTTGTTTTTCAGAGCCTCCCCATCAGTTCTCATGGTGTGATTTTGAGTTTTTGTTTTTGTTGCTTATTTTCAGTTTATTAATGTAGATTGAATGTGCTCATGTTTTATATGAGACTAATGATTGGAACTATTAGCAGAAGATTTTGCTGGATGACAAAAATGGTAAGAGCATCTCTCTGAAAAGATAAATGGAGTATGTTCTTTCCTTTGCCCAGCTTTCCCTTCACACAGGGTATGTTTTATACTACCAAAGTAGGGTAAAGTGGTGGTATCCAAGTATCTTCTTGCTCTAGGCACTTGCAATTTTCCGGCCTAGTAAGCCTGGCTGGAAGCAGCAGGATCTAAGCACCTTGGTAGGAATTTGGCACTTCCAACTAGATCTTGGTACTGAACATCTTCTGGCAGTCTTAGGTATCACCTGAAGATTGCTTAGAGTCATGTTTTGGGTTTCTGGTATGTTTTGTGTAGTTGCAGTATGCTCCCAACAGACCCATTTTTTTCCACAGAGTTTTTAAAGGTTTTTTTGCCTTTTTGTTAAGGCAGCAGGGCTGTTGTTTGAGGAGACACATCTCCTCCTTGTTGATTGCCCAAAAAGAAGCAGAAAAAGTCTTGGCTTTCATTGCAAAGGCAGTCTTTGCTGTCTTCTCTGCTGCACTCTTAACGATGCTGCTTGTCAGGCTTTCTGGCCCTCTGGTGCTCCCGGCAAGCCTGGCCCTTCTCCCTGCTATTCCTGCAGCCAGCCCTGCCTTTGGAGTGGTACAGTTTCATCTCCTGCCAGCATGTGTTATTCCTGCTGTTTTAATCTAGTCATCTCTGTATTTATTCTCTGGACCTATTTTTTGCCTTTGAGGCTTATGTGATTCCACACACGGTGAGAGTTTTTAGAATCATAGAATGGTTTGGGTTGGAAGGTACCTTAAAGGTCATCTAGATCTGAACCCCTGTCATGGGCAGGGACACCTCCCACTAGACCACATTGCTCAAAGCCCCATCCAACCTGGCCTTGAACACTTCCAGGGATGGGGCCTCCACAACTTCCCTGGGCAACCTGGTCCAGTGCCTCACCACCCTCATACTGAAGAATTTCTTCCTGATACCTAATTTAAATCTATCTTCTTTCAGTTTAAAACTGTTAGCTCTCATCATTATGTTACCTCTCATCCTATCACTACATGCCCTTGTCAAAAGTCCCTCTCTATCTTTCCTGTAGGCCCCTTTAGGTACTGGAAGGCTGCTATAAGGTCTCCCTGGAGCCTTCTCTCCTCCAGGCTGAACAGCCCCAACTCTCTCAACCTGTTCTCATAGCAGAGGTGCTCCAGCCCTCTGATCATCTTCGTGGCCCTCCTCTGGACTCACTCCAACAGGTCCACGTCCTTCTTATGTTGGGGGCTCCAGAGCTGGACACAGTATTCCAGGTGGGGTCTCACCAGAGCAGAGTAGAGGGGCAGAATCACGTTCCTTGACCTGCTGGCCACGCTTCTTTTGATGCAGCCCAGGATGCGGTTGGCTTTCTGGGCTGCAAATGTGTGTTGCCTGCTGATGTTGAGCTTCTCATCTACCAACACCCCCAAGCCCCTCTCCTCAGGGCTGCTCTCCATCCACTCTCCACCCAGCCTGTATTTGTGCTTGGGATTGCCCCGACCCAGGTGCAGGGCCTTGCACTTGGCCTTGCTGAACTTCATGAGGTTGGCACGGGCCCACCTCTCAAGCCTGTCCAGGTCCCTCTGGATGGCATCCCTTCTCCTGCTTTGCCCTTGTGCTGCTTTCTGCCGGGCGCCGGGCAGCGCCGCTGGGCGGGGGGAGCGGAGCCCGCCGCCGTGGGCAGCCCCGCCGCCTGGCAGGCTTTTGGGGCGGGGGGGGGGTGTCGGGGCCGCGCTGCAGCCCCGGGGGGGCGGTGGGAGGAGTTGGGGGTTTGCAGCCCCCGGCGGCGGCAGCCGTGCGGCTCCGGCCGGCTGTCGTTCCTGCCGCTCCGCGGGCTGGTGGCGCTTCGGGAGGCCAGGATCGGCTCGGGCTGACGGGCTGGTAAGTCCTGCTTTCCCTCCCTGCTCCCGGCGTCGCTCTCCTTCTGGTTTTCCCCGTCTAGTGTTTAATTGCGAGTAGGTGAGGCTGCTGTGTGCCAGAATCCCTTTGGGGTGCGGGTGACTTGTCCCCCCCCATACCGCTCTGGTGGGGCTTGCCCTCAGTTCTGGTGTGCCGTCACCCTTCATCTTCCCTAAGCATCCTAAGTTTCTAAGTGAGTGTCCTGACTACGATCGAGTTCCTTCCAAATCTACCGATTTGGAATCTGTCACAGAAAACAGTGTTTTGTGAAAGTATAGTTTTACTGTATATACAGTAAAGCATACTGTATAAGCAGTTAAACATTATGTACATAGTAAAATATATATATTAGTAAAACATATATATAATAAAGCATATTGGATAAATAATAAAACATATATACATATACGTATGTGTGTATATACATAGGAAAAGTTCCCAGCCTCTCTCCTAAAAGTTCTTTCCTGGTGGACTTGAACTGAGTATTTCAGTGTTTCCTTTCCGTCTGTTTGTGAATCAGTCAAGATCCATTGCTTTTATATAAATAAATAATCACTGCTAATTATTTATGTAAAATGGAAAAATGAGGGAATTGGGAAGAAATGTTGAGAGTAAACAAAAGGCTTTTAAGAGTCTGTATTGGAAATTGCTCAGAAAAGCAGTTTGGAAAAATATATATCTATTTAGAAACCTTCCGATTTATTCTGGAACAGGGAAAATTTCAGCATTCCAGAAATGAAAAAGGCCACCTGTTTGTCTGCAGCTGTCCTGCAAAGCAGCGCGGTCCTACTGGCAACTAATAATATCTCCAACTTGGAGAAGTGGCATGCACTTGGCATTTTATTCAGCGTTCCGTGCAGACGTACAGCTTGGCTTGCTTTTGTTTTCCCCGAGTTTATCTGTAGATCTCGTCCAGGCCGTGCAGTAAGTGGCACATGTGACAAATGATGGTTCCACAGTGATAAGCTGCAGGTCCGATTTGCGGCGCGGATGCAGTGAGAATACTTTGTATACTATTGTGGCAGATGAAAGGAATGGAAGTGGGCCAAATTCAAGCTGTTTGCCATTGCATCCGATCAGCAGATCCTATGGAGGGAATTTGCCTGCTGTGAATATTTGATTCTCGCTAGCTTGAACTATCTTGTGTGTTGGCAGTGCTACTGTGTGAATGTGCAGTGGCTTTCCAGGGTGTCTGTCCTGCACAACTGCCAGTTTTTCTGGGGTTTTTCACAGGGTTCAGGATTTTGTGCTCCACTGCGTGTGTGAGGAAAATGACTTAATGCTATATAGTGAACATTTTTGCATATTTATGGCACATAGGTTATCAGACTTTTAAAAACAGAAAAAAAAAATTGTTTACAAGTGAGCAACATATTATTTCTTCCTCCCTCCCTCCACCTTCACAGAGGTGTAACCGCTCTGCCTCCCGTTCTCTCTGTGTTACCTACAGGTGGTTGTCCTGGCAAAGTGATTTTGTAGAGGTGAGTCGCGCAGGATGAAGAGATGACGGTGTTGAAAGGCAGTTGTGAGAGCAGGAGCAGCTTTGCAGTCCCTTCCTTCCCATGCATCCTTCTGACGCCAGGCTCAGGGAGTCAGTGCCCCGCGCCCCTGTGTGTCCGTCCCTGCTCCTCCCTGGCCCTTCCTGCTTTGCCCGAGAGTTTGAAGTGTTTTGTGTGTTGGTTAATTTTTCCGTTGTGAAATTCAGCATAGCAAAACCTTTGCATTAATAACTTTTGCCTTTCTAATACTCACAAGTAAATGACATTGATTATAGTGCTGATCTAACAGTAACTGCCAGGACTCTGCTTAGGCAAGCAGAAAAGGGTTGGGGTTTGACCTGTCAGTGTAACCTGCGCTTGTGTCCTCTGGCTGTCACCACACTGAAGTGTTTGTCTTCTGTAAGCAGCCTGTTTAGAGTTTATGTCGTTTTATAGATAAAGTGTAGGTAAAATTTTGTAGGTATCTCTAGATATCTGTAGATTGTAGATTTATAGATAATAGATTTATAGATATCTATAAATATATATAGATGTAAAATTTTATAGATTAAAAAATAGATAAAATTTGCAAAAGGAATTCAGACTGTAATCTGCAAGCTCACACT
The DNA here is from genome assembly GCA_008921705.1 of Burhinus oedicnemus. Lineage (NCBI taxonomy): Eukaryota > Metazoa > Chordata > Aves > Charadriiformes > Burhinidae > Burhinus > Burhinus oedicnemus. The sequence goes on along the minus strand of VFFE01008529.1, from coordinate 160,194 downwards.
TCCTCTGGGTGTATGAAGGCCAAAAGCCAGGAGAAGATTTTGGATTCAATAGTGGTGTGGACTAAAACCAAGAGGAGCCGGCAGGAGACAGTCGTAGGGTCCTCTGGGGCTGTAGGAAGTGATGTGCTGACTGAGTGACCCATCTTCCATCTACTCAAACTCTGCAACTGCTCTGAGTAACCACTCAGAGAAGGGCAATATCATCTTCATTTAACGTATTGAGGTAATAGGATGTTAGTGCCTTGCAGGGGCTGCAGGAGGGACAGAGTTCTGGTCGTGTGTCTTCTGAGACCACTGTAAAAGATACTGCCCAGTTAGCAGAGGCATGGCAGCTGGCCACGCTGCCATCCTTGCCATTGCAGTGTGACCCGTTTGCGTGTCCTATTTAATTCTGCCAAGCTGTAGGGCGCTGGACATGCACATTAGGTATGTGTTTTCAGTCCCTTATTTAAGGTAAGAATGTTTTATATATGTTGCTGCTTGTAAACGTTGTGTTTGGTTTTTTGGTTTTGTTTTTTTTATTTTAGTTTCTTCAACAGCAGCAAAGAAGTGGTACTTTAGGTGACTAAAAAATTGTGTAGTTACAGCTAACAGGTATGGAACTATAATTTCAAAAAATCTGAGCAAAATTGTCTGAGAACTGAAGAAACCAGGACTTGGCCAACGCAAGGTATAGTAATCCAGAGAGAAAGCATTCCTGGGAGCTGGGTCTTCATGGTAAGACTCCTTTCCCCTTTTAGTGGCTTAGGAGTGGTGTTCGCCAGTGTCTCAATAGAACTAACAAATACAAATTTCAACTGTAATGAAGCAAACCAGGAAAAGTTTAATTTTGCAGTAGTATGAGATACATTTTGGCTTGGGGATATGCAGCCTAGGCAGGTTTACCTGAATAACTGTCATATGAAAACAATTTCTGTGTCAGCTTTTGTTGTTTGTTTGTTTGGGTTTTTTTGATCTTTTTAAACAAATTGCCATTTTTAGGACCATTGGGAAATAAAGCTATGAGATTGTTAACAGAAGCAAAAACTTTCCATGCTGACTGACTGCATCATGTTGACATGCATGGTTATTTATGCCCATATAAGATACCAGCTTTCTGAGGAATTGTTTGGGTGATGGTGTTAGTGACTGTTGGCAAATGTTATGCTTGTGATGACCATCAAAATAAAAGCATGTACGAAAACGGGCATAGGGTGGTGACGCTGGTTTTTTTGAGAAGTGGGCATTTGTTCATCAGCAGAAGATCCAAGTTTCCAAACTACATGGCTGCCAAATAGCTGATATTTTTGTTACTGCTTATCATAACTTGGATGTGAACTTTTGGCATAAAGATGGGTGCAATTAGTTATCCCTGGAGTTCCCCCTCCTTTGATTGTTTTCTGAACCTATTAGGTTACTGTGTCCTGTATGTCCTGTATATTTTTGTTAGGAAATATTGTTAGGAACTTTTTTTTTACTGCTTTTGCATTTTTATTAGAATTACACATCGCTCCACCCACCATTTGGAAGTGACCAGAACTGTCCTTCATCAAAGGCTAAACACAAGAGTTATTCACGATGCAGTTGGAAAAATTATCATGCAAACAGTAAGCCAGATGGGGAATTTTACAAGCATCTTTTCATGTCATGAATGATGCTGTCTTTCTGGGTTATGGGCTCTCTGCTCTCTCGGCTGCTGTTCCTTTCCCCCTGGCTCCCCTCCAGAGCTGTTAAGTTTCAGCCAGGGAAGAAAGGGAGGTTTGGACTCCTCTAAATTTCCAAGTCCGTATTTTTTTGCGGTGTGGCTGGTGACAGCGAGCTTTGTGTGCGAGAGCGTTGGCATGCAGAGCGCTGCAGTGATTAGCATGCTGATCGCTGCGCCCCGACAGAATAAACAGGGCTGCTCTCGCCGAGCTGTGGCCGTGCCACCCAAACAAAAGCCTGGGAGCAGATGTGGGGAGAGCCCCGCTCCCAAATCCTGCTCTGCCACGCAGGGTAGGCAAGAGCTGAATGCTGCCCAGGCTCCTCTGCTTCCCAGTTTTTACAAAAATTGAGGTCTCTGCCTCACGCTGTGGTTCTGCTCCTCTCTAACTCTTCATGTGGCAGCTTACTTCCAGTTGGGGGTTTGCGATGGGAGGCCTTGGAGAATATCAAGCTGTACGTTACATCCTTCCTTGTCCACGCATCTACCATTGCAGTTGCTGATCTAGCAACGTATGTATCTAAAAACTTGCTCTCTACTCACTTTCAAGATTTACCTGCATAAGGAAGATTCACTGGTTCTATAAAAGGGGGGCGGTGTACATGCGTATATGTAGATAAGTATAAAACATATATTAATGTATACGCACACATACAGATTTAATCCCCTCGGTGCAAACCCTGGTGTCATCACTTGTATTTGGTTTGAAAGAGGTGTGTATCACTTTGTGCTTAATCTCTCTTAGTTATTGATTTTTACTCTTTACAGTCTGAAAAGTGTAAATCCTCCATAGAAAGTGTTACAAAGTTGGTGATGTTTCTCCTTACAGACAGTGGTCTCGTAAAGTGTAACTTCAAGCATTTCATCTGGGGAGAAGGCACCTGTCTCTTCCCAGTGGCTTCTGGCTGGTTAAGGTTGGAGAGGCAAGAGACTGGTTGTGTCAACTAGGAGTAACTGGCTTGTTCGTAGCGACATGCAAAGTGTTTTCTGAACAAACTGCTTGCTTAAATGGTGGTGGGCTGTTTCATATAGGCTGCATCAAAAGAAGCATGGCCAGCAGGTCGAGGGAGGTGGTTCTGCCCCACTACTCTGCTCTCGTGAGACCCCACCTGGAGTACTGTGTCCCAGCTCTGGAGCCTTCAGCACAGGAAAGACATGGGCCTGTTGGAGTGAGTCCAGAGGAGGGCCACGAAGATGATCAGAGGGATGGAACATCTCTCCTATGAGGACAGGCTGAGGGAGTTGAGGTTGTTCAGCCTGGAGAAGGCTCTGGGGAGACCTTATAGCAGCCTTCCAGTACCTAAAGGGGCCTACAGGAAAGATAGAGAGGGACTTTTGACAAGGACATGTAGTAATAGGACGAGGGGTAACGGTTTTAAACTGAAAGAAGATAGATTTAAATTAGGTATCAGGAAGAAATTCTTCAGTATGAGGGTGGTGAGGCACTGGACCAGGTTGCCCAGGGAAGCTGTGGAGGCCCCATCCCTGGAAGTGTTCAAGGCCAGGTTGGATGGGGCTTTGAGCAACCTGGTCTAGTGGGAGGTGTCCCTGGGCATGGCAGGGGGGTTGGAACTAGATGACCTTTAAGGTCCCTTCCAACCCAAACCATTCTATGATTCTATGATACCCTTCCTGCTCCCTTCAGAAATCAGTAGGTAGGGAAATCAGCAGGGCTTTTTCAGTTAAAGAAGTTGCCAACATCTGGGTTTGGAAAGAGAAAAGTCAACAAGCTTGTTGCAGTTACATATTTAAAATGAATAATAAAAAAAATTTTTAAAAAAAGTTTTGTTTCATATTTATGTGGTTTTCAAACAAAACATGTACTGACCTCTTAAATTATGTGACTGGAAATGTCTTTGGTTCTTCATTTAACTAATTATACAACTGTTTGTGAGCTGTTACTGAGTCAGGGAGAGGTTGGTTCAGTAGGGGTTTTTTTTTCAACGAACAAGAGTTAAAAATTTTCTATTTTTTTGCCTCATTTCAGGATAATATCATCTTGTTCTTAAGAGGCTGCAAAGAGCTGGGACTTAAAGAATCTCAGCTTTTTGATCCTGGTGATCTGCAGGACACATCAAACAGAGTAACCATCAAGTAAGTACAACAGCAGTTTGTGATTAGCATGTTACAACCTCAGATGCATGTAAATATGATAAGCAAAAAGGCTATAGAACTGTCATTTGTGTGAAGCAAATAGGAAGCTGAGGTTTGGGAAACCTTCAGCGCTGGAAGAATACATTGTTCCCTTCAACAGGCTTTCTTTAAGGGCTGTTATTTTTCCAAGTGAGATCAACCACAGCTCTTTTAAAATACTGTTTTAGTTAAGCAATGAGATTCTGTGGGAGTTAGGGGTTTTCCTGAGTCTAAATTGATGGCATTCTTTTTTGCCTGTCCAACTAATGAACTATATAGGCTGGAGAGGGGGGAGCGGAAATCACAGCTCTGTTATTTCAGATTAAACTGTTTTGAAGGTGCATTATAGGACATCTGTAGGCCTCCCAGACTCTACAAGGTGCAGACATGGGCACAGTCTGTTTATTTTCTAATGAGAGCTATAGGTTGGGACATGATACTGGGGCTGAGGATATCTGCGTGAACTCAGTGGACTGGAAATACCACAGTTTAGATACTTTTTCACCAAAGCCACACAGGTACTGCCACACAAATTACCACATATTAAGAGATTCTCCTTCCTAATAACTGATATTTTTTGGAGTGTGAAGTGATTTTTTTAAAAAATCTTCTTTTAATCAACAGCTTTTTAGCCATGGTATGTGCACATCCCTCGCTGCAAAGAGTACTAGGTGCTTAGACTCCAATGCTTGTATTTTCAGCATTTCACCCCACAAAGTGATTTAAAATATAGGTGTGAAACCAGCACAGAAAGAATTACTGTCTTGCTTAAGGTCACACAGAGCAGGCTTGAATCAAAGTCCACATAGTCATAGGTTGAGGTCTTAAATAGAAACTGTTGTCCATTTCAGGGAAGACTTTGTCATCGTGGACTAGAGGAACAGAAGCAGTCAAACTGTATTTTTCTCTTGTTTATATTAATGGTAATGAAGCTCCCCACCGCCCCAAAAGCAAGAGCACCCTACACTTTCATAAAACTAAAAAATTTGTAATTGGTGTTATTTAGCAGTTTTCATGAAATTTTTGGGTCTATCATGTGTAATATTAAAACGTTACTGCTCTACAGACAAGCAAATACTGCTGAGTTGATTGAATGGCCTTGTTTCATTTGGCCAAAAAGATCTGGCCAAAATGGTCACTAATGAAATCCTGGTCAGACATATCCATTTTATAAAAGTACATGGAAACAATTTACTAAATTTCAGCAGCATTCTATTATTTTTCCCTTCTGGCAGTGGAAGCTGGGCAAGTTTTCATGGTGTTCAAGTGCTGTCTGGGAAATTCAAAGGTTCTGAAAATCAAATTGGCCACTTTCCTTGTTTTAAGGAATAGTCTCCCACTTTTTGCTCCTTTCCAAGTTTCTGGCTCTAATATGAGGTTCTTCTCATCTGTACATACCAGTGAGAGGGAGTTGTGTACTGTATTACTTGTAAATCTGTTAATATTGCAATGAAAGAGGTTCTTCCTGACATCCTGTAAAATCATGACAATGAGTGGCTGGAGAGAGTCGCAAACAACCTCTCATCTCCATATAAAACCCTAATGTCCATATAAACCCAGAGAGAAAGGGTCTTTCTGATAAGAAGCTTGATCTTTTGGGGTTGAGGCTGGTGGAGTACCTCGGAGGAGGCAGGTTGAGAGGCTGGGACTGTCATGGGGCTCCAAGGAGAGCTGTCCAGCATGGAAGCAAGTTAAACCTGGAGTACTAAACTCTGCGGAGCTGGCTTGGCCCTCCACGGAATATGATGCTAGATAGATGTGAAGTGTCTCACTGGCGTGGATTTTTTTCCCCGTCAACTCTTCAGAGAAAGCAGCTGTGGAAATGAGCCAAATGTTTTCCTAGCACTGTCCAAGTTCACGCTGAGTAACTGAGTTGAGGTGTACAAGCCAAGTCCATGACTGTTGTAGAGAAGTATGTTCAAGACTGTCTTCTACTAGCTAGTTCCCAAAGCATGAAGGTGATTTTTTTTTTTTCCTCTCTTTGCAGACTTCTGGGGTTTTTTTAAAACATGGTAAAAATGGTATTTGTTCTGCAGTAAAGGATGAATGTGACATTTTTGCACATGATTAAGATAATGACATTTTTAACCATTTTTTTTCATATAGATGTTAATTGAAGTATGCATTAGATCTATTTTTTTTGGAACATTCGGCTTATAAAAATTATGAGCTAATGCTGTAAAGAATTTCTTCTTGACTTGTTGAACAAGACTCTTTTCCACTGCTATTTTATTAAGAAAAAAAATAGGACTGTTTTATTTTTCTTAGTACGTGAGTACCAGTGGATACAATTTTGGCTGAAAAAAGGTGTTATCAAAAATACTTTGGTTTGGTATTGCCTATATTTAGGCTTTTGTTGTTCTCGCAGATTTAAGTATGTTTATTTTTGTTTTCATCAGGTAACCTTTAATGCTGGAGTGGACTTACTGTTATAGTAGAAGGCAATTCCATTATAAATAATCAGGAGACAATCTATACTAAATATGAAGTGCTTATTTATGTTTCAGCACCTAAATGTGATACACATTTCCTCCATTCTTTTTTTAAAGGTTTCTTTGCTGAACTTTGAAATGTTTATGTTTGTGCAAGCTTTGTGCTTTGTTGTTTCTAACATAAAACTTCCACCCTTTGAACGTTGGTGGAAAACTAAATTAAGAAGGATGCCAGTGTTCAGTCTGAGTGCTGGAGTATACATTCAAAAAATAAATGTTTTCCACAGCAGGTTCTGTTGCAAGCGGCAGGATCTTTGTTGCTTCACCCATCTACTTTGTTCTCTGTGATGCTTGCTTCCCCAGAAGCACTTGCTCCATTTCCTTAGTGTTGGGTGATGATTTCTTCAGTCTCCTATGCATGTGCTGTGGCTTCCAGAATCTATGTGGGTTGCATGATTTATCACAGAGCAGAATCTGACTGTTGGATTACTGCAGAATGCATTTTAGCAGTGAGGACTTTGGTCTTCTGTTTTGAAGAAATCGGCAACACTGTTTAAGGGAAATATTTTTGGCACTGTCCTATTTCACAGTGGGACCATTATAAACACATTTTCTTTTTGTACTTCCAGAATTCTAATTTAGTGATTGAAGTAATGGTGACAAAATACTCCCACGTTATGAATAAATGAATGTGTGAACTACATCTTCTTAGCTTTCATGTGTTTCCAGCCAGCAGAAGCATTCTGCAAACTTTTGTTAGGGAAAACGTGATCTGCTACATACACGCTCTTGGAAAGTGTGTCTGCTTTCTGATTATTTTTTTTCCTCTTTTTTTTTCTGTGTGCGCGCAACCAGGAACATTGACTATAGTAGGAAGCTGAAAAATGTAAGTACCTGACTTGGAGTATTTTTTTTTTTTGGTCTGGTTAATCCTGTATTTGGCCTAAGCAAGAATTATGTCAGTAAAAACTTAGTAGAGATGAGTATTGCTGAAATGTTCTTCTGAACACAAACCTAACCAGGTTCTACTGCAAACTTCAGTAGAGCTGCTGTGGCAAAGCAGCCTTACAATAGAAATATAATGGAGAATGTTTGTCTCTGCTTAATTAAGGGATAAAGAATGTGATCTCTGTGCTGTCCGTCATGGTTTTCACTGGGAACGGTCTGACACACCCATGAAGCTACGCTTCTGTAGCCTTTCATGAATATGTAGGCATAAAGTAAATTTGCACAAAGTATTTAAAATGAAGCAAAATGATCATTAGATCTGGATGCAAGTCTGTACTGTCAGATTTGCTGGCTTTCTCATTGATCTTCCAAATAAATGTTTTCCCAGAAAGACTAATTCCATTTAACTTTAATTTCTTGTTGGTTTAAACTACTAGCAATGATAACGGATCCTGTAATTGTTAAGTAGAAAAGAAAGTGGCTAAACTTTGCTGTGCTCAGAGTTAGTTATTATCCTAAAGCCTAGCAAGCTGTCTGTCCTTTAGTCAGCTATAAACTGCAAAAAAGTCATTCTATATTTGGCTCACATCCCTATAAACTGCTAGGAAATGCCAAGACCTTTTCCTAATAACTTTGCAAGCCAGTAATCATGACTGCAGGTAAAAAAATAAATAAAAAACCCAAAAAACATTTTCAAAAACCCCCAAATTATTTCATCCTGTCTTTCTCATCATCATTAGAGTAATATCTTCTGCATCCAGCACACAAAATTGCAAGGAAGGAGTTCAACTTTGGCATTTTAGCACCCTTGTGGGCACTGGCTAAATATCTTTGTACAGATGTATTGTTTTAAAGGTAAAGTTTCAAAAGTCTCCTCTACAGTGTGCTTGTAGGCAATATATGCTTTCCAGGTGCATGATCCTCCAAACTCGGCGGGCAGCCAGTCGGAATTGCTTGCAAATGTGACATTATTTGGAAAAAAAGAAAAGCGGATAAAGAAAGGAAGAAGAGAGAAAGTGATCAAATGCTAGCAGAAATAAATAAAAATACCACAACCTTCAGCAGAGAACTGAATGGCAAAATGAATTGGACAATTTCCTGGCTGCTAGGAATCCTATATTTGCAAGTGTTTTCACTTAACTTGAGAACATGTACTGTAAGAATTTTTTACATAAATTTGTTGAGTAGTGCTGGTTGAAGGAAACAGCTCAGATAAAGGTTGTTTCAAGACAAAAAAAATCAGTATTGGCAAAACCACCTCCTTTCCCTCAGCACAGTAGTATTAATTTGGATGTAATTTTAAAAACAAGGGGAAAATTCCTGAACTTTATTAAAAATGTTATTCAGTTATTTCGTGGCATGTATATTATTTATAAACTAAAGGGAAATATAAACTATATTTAAATTTAAAATATAATATATTTTACGTTATGCACCACAGTTGTTTTTAAACAGGGGATCAGTATGACACGTGCTGTATCCTTTTCTGGCAGGGCCTCAGCTGGGCTGTTGTGTGTGATTTTGGACATTACACTTAAATGAAAAATGGGGATGTTAGAGAAAGTTGATGAGAAAAGGCTAATCAGAAGTCTAGCATGTGTGGCTGAGGAGGAAGCACTGAAGGAATGTGGGTGCATGTTTTAGGGAAGAAGAGTCTGACAGAGATGTCTGTCCCCGACACCCCCTTGGGATTTCTCCTAGTCCTAATTGCTTTAGTTCACTTTATAGTGTGAATTATATGGCCCTGTCCCATAAAAACATAAAATGCTATATTTCAGTTTATTTAACTTTTTTGAGACAGTTAATGGCAACTATTATTTATTATTGGTTGCGCATCTTTTCCACATCAAAAGATTTCCTGTTTGTTCTGCAGTTAATACTTTGGAATGTCACGGAATATGCAGACATAATGAGCATTAAATGAGAAAAAGCCCTAAGTTCTGAGGTGATGGTTTGGCATTTTTAACCAGTGCAAAACGCTTGACTGAACTGCCTTTGACGGTCATTTTCCAGTCCAAATTGCTGCTGCTCAGGTACCATTAAAGACATTGCTTTAAGTGGAGACATATGTGGATGCAGAGAAGGACAGTTTGCTTTCCCTGCATGATATAAATATCTGTGTTTTTGGAGGTGTTGGATTTGACCATTCTGAGCATCTTAATTTCTCCTTTCCTAAAACAAGTTCAGCACCAGCAGTGTCAGATCAGATTTCTTTGCTACCTAAAGGAGTGAGAGGGTATATAAACATTTGCAAGAGCAATTCTTGGCTTTTTTTCCACGCTAACTTTGAAGTGACTTTCAGGTTGTGGAGAAACATCAAGTCAGAACTTGAATGAAACCACTAACTCCGTCTGCTTTAGTCTGACAGAAACAACCAGATGGTCATAGCTTTTGATTAATCTCGGGCTAAGCATTTCTTAAGGTAGCAGAAGGCTGGAAGTAAATGTTCCCATGTCATCTTGTTAATTACATTAAGATGATTAGAAATGGAACTACCTTTTCTGTCCTTGAAATAGGCAGGCACACATTTCAGATGTTTTATTTATTCCATTAGTTTTATCAGTTTTAATTAATGACCACTACTATTAGTACTCCTTAGGATTTTTTTTCCTATTGGATTTACAAACAGGTACAAGTGTGTCTTCTCGACAATTTCAGATACCTTGCCTAGTTTTTCTATTCAGATTTATTTTTGCTGTTTATTTTCCAGGCAGACACAACAGTTTCATTTTTTTATAAAAATACCAGGAGTATAATGTGTTAAGCTACATATCCTGTAGGACTGTTTAAATTTTCATAGTTGCCCCATGTATTTATGTTTAACCACTGACAGACCCTTCCCTTTCAATTCTGATTTATAAAAAAATCTTGTGCTGCTGTGCAGTTTAGCATAAATGAGAGATGCTGAAGGGAAGTAAATTTAACTAAGTAACTGTGTAGATGGCTTCAATTAATTCTTATTAACTTCTGCAGGTATTAGTCACCATTTATTGGCTAGGGAAAGCGGCAAACAGCTGCACGTCATATAGTGGATCAACCCTGAACCTGAAGGAGTTTGAAGGTTTGCTGGCACAAATGAGAAAGGTATCTTTTTGTTATGTTTTGGGAATGGAAATTTCACTCCAATTATTGCTCCCTGTTTGTTTCTAAATATGAGAGAAGTAGGGGGCTGGAGTACAAATTAGTTGGTAAACCCCTACCTCCTTCGAAAATGTTTCTGTCTCTACCAAGCCATGAACACAACTTTCTGTGGCAGCCAACTTTGTGGTGATATCAGTGATGCAGCAAGTGATGTCAAACAGGGCTTTAGAATTGTCACATGGCTCTGTCATCTCCATTTTCATAGATTTTTGGTTTGAATTATTTTCATTTGTGGCACAGAGTTTCAGCTAGAAGAGCTGAGACTCGAAAGTAAGCTGGCAGGACTCACAGGAGCAGAGATTTTTCTTCTTTAAAACATTCAGTCTCATGGGCAGCTCTTTTGTTTTTAAGTTGCAACATAAAGCATCAAACCAAAGTATCTAAATACAGCTGAAGGGTGGAAGGAGCAGATTCTGTTTCACCAAGGGCATAGTTATGATGAGTCTGTGTTTTGCCAAGCTCTGAGTTCTGGCTGAAATCATATTTGGTGGTTTATGATGGGCTGAGCTCTGTTGGAAAGGAAGAGTTGTGATTGCTTTAGTGTGGTTTGGGGACTTTTGGTTGAGTGCTCCAGCATGCCCTGAACTTCGACATGAGACACTTAACCTCAGTAATGGTTAGCGTTGATATCCAAGCATGCATTTACTGGGGATGGAAGGGGCAAGGAGCAGGCATGTGAGAAGATGGCAGCGCATTGCATGTGTTGGACGTACTGCTCATGAAAGGCCACGCAAATATGCTCTCTAGTCCACAGAGAGCTTCGTGCCTGCTACTCCCTCCTCATCTCATGTCACAGCCAAGTCACCACAGGCAGTAGGGTTTGGGGACCATGGGAGACTTTGCTCTTTACTCTCCTTGAGCTCTGTGCTGCTGCATCTGCACCAGCTGCAGCTCTTCATTCTGGGATCTCAGAGGGCCAGCACCGAGTTGCCACCGGAGAGGAAGAAATACCTGGCTGATAGCAGTTCCTACACCCTAGCGTGACCAGAGAGCCTTAACTAGATGGGTAAAACCCCTGTTTGTGAGCCCAGTTCCTGTGAACAAGCAGGTGGAAATGGAAGGGAAAAGATAACATCCTCCTTCTCTCTGGAAGTTTATTTTGGTCTTCATTTGAAATGACCTGCACTAGTTGCTCAGGACTTTGCCACTCACGAGTGATATGACCGAGACCCAGCAACAGAGAAATGAAGTTAATTCTCGAGTTGTTTCCAAACAGAAGGTGCAGGGAAGGAGCAGCCCCCACTCCAAAGAGTCTGAAAGTTGAAACAAAGATGGACGAGGGAGTTAACGCAGAAAAAATGCCAAAGTGCAGGTTGCTAGAATGTTAGTGCTGCATGGTATCGTGGTTTATTTTTTAATGTTCGATCTCGCAGCATGAGGCTCCTCTTTTTCCAGGTGATGTTTACCCATCAAACTACTCATCAGAGCATTTTGGAGGTCCCATGTTGGGCCCTTTTGTGGGATGAAGTAGACTGGGGCCAAAAAGCAGTGTTCTCCGGGGAGCTGATCATGGAGCGCCTGGCTGGGCAGCGCAGAGCGCTGCAGGTCGAGGACAAAAGCAAGAGCCTGGGACTTGATTCATTGCAGATGTTGGAGCTGGGAGAAGAGTAGAGATCTCGTAAAAGCTGAAAGCTATGTGTTCCTTTAATGTAAGAACAGAGCACTTTGCAGTCCTGAAAAGTCTTGTTTAGGTGGTACTGTTAAAAGGGCCGCTGGTGACTTATTTTAAGGTCACCTCCCTACTCCCGTACCCTTGTGATATTTCCCATTGGCAATTGTGGGCTTGTCTGTTACTGAAAATGAAGAGGATTTGGTTGTAAAATAGAACATGTTAATCATGCTGTGCAAGACTCTGATGTTCTTTATAGCTGAGCACGAGTGATGAAAAGACACTTTATCACATTTTCTACTGGCATTTTTTTTCCACAGAATTTAATAATTAAATTGGCCATAAATTCAGTCTGGTTTAGTTTTTCTGTTATAAGTCCTCTCTGCCCTCCTTTTTTAATAAGCAAATCAAAAGACAGCTCGGATGTGAGTTGTCTCGGACTCATCTTTTTCTACTCATACTGAAAGAGCTATTCATTTCTAATTTTATTCATGCTACTCTGTTTTTAATTTCATCAACTCTTTGGATATGCATTTTTCTTTACTTTTAAACTGGAAATTCCCAATGACAAAACGTCCATGGCTTTTTGATTATATTTAGTGGGTGGAACTTCCTGGAGAAAAGCATCTTATATTTGGCAATCACACTTTTACTACCCCCCGGTGACATACTGTGTTTTTAATTAGATAATATGGAAGAGTAATGTGCTGTTGTGTGTCGTGTTACGGTGTTATCAGTCCCACAGATAACCACTTTCTTTTTCCCACTGATAACATTCGGGGGATGACGTTTGCTCAGAGCAGGACAAGTACCCGTCTGTGAGACGGCGCTGGGCTGGGAGAGTAGCTTTGCCAAGGGGAAGGCTGTAAAGAACATGTTTACAGAAGTCTAGGATCCCGTCCTGGTGCCTGCCTCCTAATTCCTGGTGAGCGGCATGCAAAATTAACATCAACAGGCCTTTGAAATAGGGTCTGCAGAACTCATTAGTTCACAATTGGACTGTTTTCAAACTCTGGGAGATAGTGAATGCAGGATGGGGCTTCTTGCCTGCGTTGAAGTCCCTGTAGCAGCTGAGCAATTCTGTGTCATTCAAATACAGTAATTTAGGAAAATGGAAGTGTGCCTGAAGATTGAGAATAGCTGATTGGTATGAAGGGATGAGGGGGTTTAGGGAATTTGGATTTTTAAAAAGATTTTTGGATCGTATCGCAAACAGGATTTTGATAGGATTTTTAGATTTGTTCTTGGGTGTGTGTAACTCACGTGGATTTCAGGGAGACAGATCTTTGTTGTCTAGTGTTTCTGTCAGTATCTTAGTTCACTAAGAGGGACTGGGGAAGGAAATTACATAGGATCCAATTACTACTTTGTAAGATGAATTTTATTTGTTTTTAGAAAATACTTTCACTTCAGTTTGCAGTGAGGTTACTTACTGACATTACCACAGTTTAACTTGGCCTTAGGGGACCTTTGCCGCTGCCCTTAATGTGGTATTTTGGCAGCATAATAGTGAGTGGCACTAATTAAGCCTTCTTCCTGAAAAGTCTGCGGGACGTTGGGTCTGATCTCTCTGTCTCGCTCCGAGCCTCCCTCTTTTCCAGCACGGAAGCTTTGGTGCGTCCCTGCAGGGCTCTCCTCCCTCCATCACTTCTCCAGCAAACCCACTTTCTTGTAGAGGTGGCCTGCTGTAACGTACTGTCATGTTCTTGATTGATCTTCTCGTTGGCGATATTAGTATCGGGGAAAACCTTAGCAGTGAAGGACAGTGGAAGCTGTGCTCAACACAGCCATTGTGCTCCAGCTAGTGGTAAGCAGGGGGTGCTTCTTAATTAGGAATTAATATTCAAATGCTCCTGGGGCAAAAAAAAAGAAAAAGAAAAAAAATCGCATTCCAGCCTCTTTGGGTCACAAAATGTCAGTCTGATAATGGCACCCACATCTCTGACTTTACTTACTGTCGGGGGAGAAAAAAACAGATTTATCTTAGCATAAAAGTAGTTATTTTTGTTTTTTCTCAGCCTGTGCGACTGTAATTAATGTTAAGACGCTCTCTAAAACAAGGGTTTTATTATAATGCAAGGGTGAGGATGGCTTCTATTGACCTTTTCCTCTGCTGGAGTTTCAGTGTTTTAGTATGTGCTGCTTGCACTGGAAAGAATTTATAATCACAGGGCTGTCAAAGACAACCATTGTTCTCCCTGCTCTGAACATGTGGGTCAGCTACAAGTGCTTTCATATCCCCCAGAGCCAGGAGCTGGCAAAGAGTAAAGAGCACAACTGAATTCTTCTGAGGCATCAGGAAAAGCATTTTGCATATTTTTCATTGCTGATTGCTTCAGAAAGACATCCCTCTTTCATAACAGGAATTTCTCTTCAAGGTAGAAGGAGGCTGGGGCACACTGCTTCATTATTTTGCCGAGCTGAAGCAGCAACAACAAATGCTGTCTGCTGATGTCCCGGCCAGATACAATAGATGGGCAAGGGAAGGGGGGGATCTTTTGGAAAGCAGCAGGCTTAAACCTGATGCAGACACGATGTTAAAATTGTAGTGCCTTTGCCTGTGCTATGGACTATGGACGACAAGTCAAGTTTCAGGTTCCTTTCAGTTTTGATCGGTTTATTATCTTGCCTATTGTAACTTTTTCTCAGTTCATCGTACTAATCTAATGAGCAGGGTTTCCTCTTGATCAGCAAAAAATTAGGGTTTATTGCAAGCTTGCACTTCTGTTTTGAAGGGGAGAAGGGGCAGAAAACAAGGAAACTCTTTTTTGGGGAGGAGATTTTTGGTATTTGGGAGGATGCTTTGTTGTCTGCTGTGTAATGGATCTCACGGGTACATAGTGGCTTCTTTACGAAGAGGTACCTGCTGTACTTCCATGTAGGAAACGGAGGATATTGAGAGCCCAAAGCGCAGCATTCGTGACAGCGGCTATATAGACTGCTGGGATTCTGAACGCAGTGATTCCCTCTCCCCGCCTCGCCACGGCAGAGATGATTCCTTTGACAGTCTGGACTCCTTTGGCTCCCGCTCACAGCAGACACCGTCTCCAGATGTAGTGCTCAGAGGGAGCAGCGATGGTAAGTACCGGTCACAGTGCGGCACACGCATAACGTTGTGACATAGAAGCAACGTTTTGGGAGCAAATGTGCCGTTCGGAAGCTGGACACAGCCTCTGAATCATGCTAATCTGGTGGGAGAACTTCTCTGTGAATGCTGATTTGTGCTCCCTGAGGTTTAGACGACTTTGCCAACAACTTAGTCGAAGTCTGTCTCAGGGTAGCGTAGTGTTGGAAAATGAGTTACATCATTCCAGTGTAATTTTATGATGGGGAGAGTGCTTTTCTGGGTTACGGTGTAAGAGGATGTTATGCAGACTCATTTCAACTTATAAACTAGGCTGGAGCAAGAAATAGAAGCGCAGGAACAAGGGAAATACTGAAGTGAATAAAATGCTCTCTAAGTAAACCCTGGGCAGATAAATGACACAGAAATATCTTGGAGATGTCTGATACTTGACAGAGTTTTGAATTCTGATGTACAACATCTTACCAAATGTCGTATTTGTTTTCATCATATTTAGAAAATTGGGTAAATTAATAGCTCCCAACATCAGAGCTGTGGCCATCTTTGTACACCTTTGAGTGACGAAATGCAGCTCTAGGCTTACAGAAGGGGTGCTGCTTCTCTGCCTTTCTTGTATGATTCCCAGAGGCTTCCAGAGGCTTGTAAAGACAGCGTGGTGGATGAGGAAGGATTTGCTAGGGGTAGGTGTGGAGCATGCACTTAGGTTACCTGTCGTGAGCAGGATTCTGGTTCAGAACAAAAGGATGCTTGATTGAGGCTCCCTCCGCGTGGTTACAGTCCCGATGAACGGATGAATCAGTCAGACTTCATCGTCAGATGAAGTTATGTTCCACACATGAATCACTTCTCCTTAGTAATGTTATTTATTTAATAAAAAAAAGGAAGGGCAGAAAGACTTTTTGGTAGGAACCAGATGTTCATACTGTCATTTTGGCAGTGTGAAAGAAACTGGTGCTAATCATAACAGGACACATGAGAGATTTCCTGAGGTGATGGGGAACTCCTTAGAACTAAAAAGCTGGCAGGGAGAGCTGGTATCACAGCTGAATAATGAAAGAGCTGTGGGGAAAGCAGGGCTAAGGTCTGCCCTGCTGTTTTGAGTGGCCTGTGGTATTGGGGCTTTTGCTGGTTGACCATCCAGAACCAGCTACTGGGGCTGATTCCCTGAAACAGCCTCATGCCCCCTTCAGACACTGAACAGACCACAGTCTCCACATTACAAAACATTTTTATGCCTTCCCAAATGAGTCAAAAGTGTGGTGTTGGCAAATAGGAACACCTCACATGTCCTAATCAAGAAGTGTTGCCCCATCCTAAATGCTCAAGGAGCGTCCAGTGTCCCTGCCTACCTGGAGCTGGTGGGCAGCCAGTTACACATGTCCTGTAGCTGCTTCCTATCAACTTCTGCTATATTAGCAGATTTTAGTAAGGTTTTGTGGTTGTCTATTTGCCACAGCTAAGACATACTGTCTTGTCACATTCTTGAGTCCATAACAAACACAAAATAAGATGCAAGCATACAAAGCTTGTTTTTAAAAATTACTCTTTAACCATATCCAGACCCATGGATGCTGTGTGCACACGTATGACTTGTCCAGCTGGCCCTTTCTAGTATGTCCCATTTTCCCTGCTTGCTGCTGCCATAACTTCACAGCTGTCTCCTCCAAGAGTTGCAGGTGAGGTGTAGCTTGGCTGACCTCTTTTCTTTTGAACCTCGTCCTGTGGCCCCAGCAGGCCAGTGTTTCACTCAGCGGCATGTAATTTTTGATAGAATGTATATGCAAAGCTGGATGGAGGAAAAGGTTCTGCTTGCATTACTTCCCTCTCCATTCAGGTAGGAGCTTTATAAACCCAATAAAATGACAGCAAAATAAAACTATGATTCCTTCCACTCCTAGAGAAAAAAAAAATGACCGAATGGAGATCATTTAAGTGATCCTAAGGTGACGGTTAGTTTAGGTGGAAACAGTAAGTAGTACTACCTTCACGAATGCCATCTGTGATTAGCCCCACTGTTCAGAAACTGCTCTGGTGTCTTATGCGGACCCTGTCCCTTGGCAAAAAGCAAACAAAACCAGTGGAAAAACAGAACAGTTTGTTTAAATCACAGTAGAATTGCAGACTGACCTGGCCATAAAGTTGATAATGTACTCAAGAATGAATAAATCCTCTGCTTGGCCGGCAGTTGTGCATGGATCCTTGTACAAAGGATCTGTGCGTGTCTGTGGTGTATAACTGCTTGTTACAGGTTGTGAAAATTGGCTGCTTCTTCTACTGGGAAATGCAGAACAACAAAGTTAAGGTTATAAATGTAGAGCACAGCTGCATCTTCCATTCGGTGCTTTGGCTTCAAGTGCTTTTTTTTTTCAAATTTGAGCTGAAAATAATTTCACAAGTAAAATATGAATAATTAAAGAAGCCGTTTGTCTTTGAAGTACTCAACTTGGGGATGCTGGAAGGCACAACAGTGATGAGGGAGAGGAATCTCTTCTAATTCCTCTGCTACTGTGGTTATCTATTCCAGCATTTCTGTCTGCCAGTTCAAGACTGGTTTTCATGTGATACAAAAATAAACACCAGAACAAAGTCAAGAGCAAACAGAATAGCAAAGAACAGTAAGGGATCTCTTTTAATTTTCTTTTAGCTCCTCTGTGGCACTGCTCAGTCTAATGATATTACAGCTCTTCAAACTTCAGCTGTCCTCAGACACCCAGGATTCTGCAGTCATGTCTCCACTTTCTGTTTAGATATAGACTCATGGTGCTAGCTGTCATATGGTCTTAACCAAAATTATTCAAGCAAAATGACAAAAAGTACATTGTGATTTTTGTCTAACTAACTTGTTTCCATTCTGTCTTGTCTATTCTTACTGTTCCCTTTCACTCTTCTTCATCTCTCTCCAAGTAAACATTGAATAACTCAATCTGCTGTAAAAGCTCTTTGCAAATAACATTCCTAGCATATTTAGACCTCTTTTCCTCCCCCCACTTTGAATTATACACAAGCTACTTGCGATTTTTATGACTTCATTGTTTTCAGCTGTTCATTAGGTAGCTCAGTGAATTAGCCAGTAATTTACTATCATGGTGAATTAGCAAGAGGACACAACCTGGCTGGCTTCCCCTCACCTCAAAGAGGGCAACAGCTATTGCACATGCAAGTGTTGCAAAGGGGCCAAGGGCCAGAGAGATCCAAGGCTCCAAAGCTGGGAGAAGATCTGAATGCTGGTGGGAGAAATGGCTGAGTGTGCTCCATTTCACTCTTCAAACCTTGGCCTGTGGTGATGTTACATAGCTTCTTTGTGAATGACTTAAAAAGGCTCATGATGGTGCAGGGAATCTAGTGAATGTCTATGAAGTGGCTTCCAAAAGGGCAATGAGGGCAGTTCCACTACAAATGCTCTTTAAGGTATTTGTCCTACCATTTGGGAGTTTTGTTTTCAAGTTGGAGAAATCTTGCCTGAGTTTCTGTGAATATGTTTTTTTGAATGGGTTGTAAATATCAGGAAGCTTAGTTCATTTGAACAAAATAAAGTAGTCACTCAGCTCTCTTTATCTCCCATCTTGTTCTGTGTAACTCTTAATTTTTCTCTCTCACCTTATTTCTTTTCTTTCCCAACAAGTATTCTTCAATCTTGGCTGTACTGATCTAAACTCTAAATCCTGAGATCGCTTCCCTCTCTCCTTTCCCTTTTCCATCTGAGGATCAAGTCTCTCTGTCTGTTTTGCAGTATGCTAGACTGAGTGACCAGGCCACCGGTGAGACTGGAGAGAGACCATCTGAGTCTTCTTGTTTATTGCAGCTGATGCTTACTCTTAGATTTCGGTCAAAGCTGAAGCTGCGTGCATTCAAAATGCCGTTAATATGTGTCTGTAGAAGCATCCACAGATTCCTGTCATTCTGTAAATATACAGCGTGCAGCCCTTTTTTGCTTGAGCTTGTGCTACGTATGTGTAAGTCTAAGTTCAAGAGTGTGAATCAGGTCGAGTGTACTCGTGTGTACAACTAGGAGTCATTTGGGCATAAGTCAGGTAAGGTTCTGTAGCTGTCCTGTGTGATTGACAAGTCTGGTGTAATCTGACCCTGAGTTTTTTGGTGTGTCCTGTGGCTCATGATGATTTCTTCAGGGGTAGAAAATAAGGGTTGGTGGGAAAAAAACCTATTTACTGTCTGTGTAGATACGCTACTACCTTCAGTGACTGACGGTAAAATATAAATGCAGGGAACAGTGGCTTCCTTTTTTAGTGCTCACATGCTAAATATAATTTTTTTTTTTGGTGTCTTCTCTGATTTATGATTTAAAAAAAACAAACCCCACAACAAAAAACAACCAACAATAAACCCAAAAACCTGGGTGGAAGTGAAAAAAAGAGGGATGTTTTTTCTCCTTTCTCACTAGGGAGAGGAAGTGACTCGGAAACTGACCTGCCACACAGAAAGATGCCAGATGTGAAAAAAGATGATATGTTGGCGAGGCGGACCTCACACGGTGAACCTAAATCAGCTGTGCCTTTTAACCAGTACCTCCCGAACAAGAGTAATCAGACTTTCTATGTACCCGCTCCACTTCGGAAAAAGAAAGCTGAACGAGAAGAGTATCGAAAGAGCTGGAGCACGGCGACTTCACCGCTAGGAGACAGACCTTTCAGGTAAGACCAGCCTGGCCAAATTCTCCCTTCCTCAGTGATGATGCTTTAACACTTTCCTGACTTTCGTTCTTTTTATAAGATGTGTGAAGCACCTTCTGCTGTAGTAAATCTCTTGCTGAGATGGTACCGATAAATTGTTTGTAGCAATTGGCAAAGGTGGTGGTAGAAAAGCAACGAGTGGAATATTATTGTCTTGATGTCATTATTGCTTACCATACAATGCAATGTGTAACTTGTGTTTGACAAGATGTTGGTTAATATAAGTACCATGGATGTTGACTCAAAACCAAAGCTGGACAAAAACATTCTGGATGGTCTGTCGAAGTTCTCAGGACAATTACTCACTGACAAATGATACTTAGAAGTAGCGTTTGATGTATTCAATCAAAATAGGTAATATTTTTGCTGTGTCTTTTAAAATCAGTTTATTTGTATGTTGTATTCTATACACCAGTACCATTTATGTAGCTGTGGCTATGTGTTCCTGCATGCTGGTTTTGTCAACTGATATTTCACTTTTGATTTGGCCTAAGAAGCAAGTTCCATTAAAGAGTATAATTATCTTCCCGGATCACTCATCAAAATATCCTTTGGCATCTTGATATCAACAAAATGTGCTTATAATAAATAAGTGTATATGTTTCAGGCGCAGCATACATTAAAGTACCTTGTATAATTCAATAGCAAACCCCACCCTGAAATGATAGAAGAAGAACAGAACGAAACATCAGGACTGTGTGAAAAGGAGAAAGTGGGCTCCATGGCTCCTGAGGCAAGCTCTCTTAAAAATCAAGTAGGTCTGAATCAAAATGAAGGAAACTCCATAGACCAGTCTCCTTCACATAGCGCAAAAGAAACATCAGCACCCAAGGGGAAAGATGCAGAAGAGATCAGAAAGTTAAGAAGACTCGAACAAGCTGGCATTAAGGTCATGTCAGCAGCCCAGCGCTATGGCAGGTTAGCCCAACGGTGTGGGAAATTGTGCACGCTTCACATTTCTAGGATTGGCTGAAGTGTGAGTTTCCTCAATCCGCTGTGATTTCACCTCTCCTAACAAAAATCCAGTCTGCTAAGCACTCACAATTGCTAGTGAAGGTCTTGGTCTGAAAAGGCTTGTGATGTGGCAGCTGTGGATTGCAGAGTTGTATGATGCTAACTGCATTTGTGTTGAGAAATTGTATCATCTTACAGCATAATGTAAACAAACTCCAAGAAAAGTACTACACAGACTACTTGTCACCTTCCACCTAAAGCTTTCTTGCATTTAATAAAAAATACATATAAAGGTACATTAAAAATGCCTTGTTTAGGCTAAAGTTTCAGAAACTTACTTTACTTGTTGATGATGGGATGGTTTAGTTTACCACACCACACTTTTTATGTGGTTAATATTTTTAGCTGTGTTAAGAAACGATGCATTTATTTTTAATGGCAGGAACTATAAAAGTACAGTGCTTGTTAACACATGTACCAGTTAAAGCATGGAGGCATGGTTCAGCAATCATAATTTGACTGACTTTGGCATGGAGTATCAGTAGTTATTCACTTATTACCTGTGTTATTTATTTTTGGATGTTGTTCAATTTGGTTATTTCCTGTTCTTTAACTGGAGAGCTGAATGATGGCTAGGCTCACTGCCCACGCCTTTCCATCGTCTGACATTGGATCCTCATGAAAAATCTCTTTCTCATGGGGACGGCCCACAAAGCAGAGTTTTAACCAACACGTCAGAAGACTAGGCTCTTATAAATGATCAAAATGATTTGGCTAAAGGGTAAGTGTCCAAGTGTCCTCCCATCTAAAATATTTTATTCTGGATTGTGGGGTGAAATCCTGACAGTGAGTAGTTTAGCAGATGCTAGTTTACAATCTGGGCTTTGAAGTGTAGTAGTAAAAAGTACACCTCTTATGTGATACAGCCTGTTTATAGGTACAGTGAAGCTTGTCTGCAGCCATATACAGATGTGCCATATGCAGTAAAAACGGTCACGGTACATATGCTGTCATATGTCCTCTTTTCAGGTTTGCTTCACCGTTGTCAAGCTGTAATGAACAAGTGTTTGTGTGTGGTCATGGGGTACTACTTTAACAAAGCCAAATACTAATGAAGAGGAACTATCAGTCATAAATTAGTCCCTCAGGCCGAGTTAGTTTGCTAGTTGATCAGAAATCCATAAACCGGTAGGATACTACCAGTTCTAATTTGATACTAGTTCTGTTCGGAGTCTGAGGCTCTAGCATTAATGTTAGTAATGTAGTAATATGTAGTAAAACATAGTAATAGCTTGTGTTTAGGAGCACAACAAATAGCACTGTTTGCATTTCCATTTGTAGGATGCTCACCATGTTATCAGAGAGTCCCTTTTCCAATTCTGTGCTTGATCTGCTGGCTTTATCTCCACAAAAGAAGCACATGTGAATCAAATGTGGGGTTCTTTGGCATGAAATTGGGTCATCTCGTTCCTTGGACAATCTGTTGTCCTGACAGAGCTCAAAGAGAAGGGAACAGAAATAACAAGCCATTTTCCCCCCTTCCTCTCAGCAGAAGCAAATCCTGGAATTTGGCAGCTGGAAGAAGGAGGTGCTGCTGGCTTTCTGCCCCAGCTGAGAGTCAAAGAGCAGCGCTTTGTAGCCCAAGCTTCACCCTAGTGAAGTAGGAGCCTGCTCCTGGGGATTGTAGGAAGACACAGCAGAAAAGACTCTGGGGTCAGAGGTCTGTAAGGAAAATTATTTCTATGTATAAATGGAAGAACAGTGGGTGAGGATAAGGGAAGAGTCCAGTAGTGACACTTTAGGATACAGGGGAGCATTTGATCATCTCTCTTAATGTCTCATTCTCATTCCCTGTTCTTTGAACCTCTCAACTTTCTCTTCTTGGCATCAAATTCCAATTTCTGTGCACTGATGGCACTGAACAATTGTCAATCCCTCTTGTTTCTGTATTCTGATTTTTTTTTTTTCTTTCACCGCTCTTAATCCTCATCTTTCTATGATGCCAGCCTCTCTTTTTTTCACCTGAGGTTGTCAGTCGTCTTCCACTTGCTCTGAGTTGTTTGCAGGCTGTTTCCTCTCAACATTTTGACCTCTGGAGGACACCCACTGACTTTGAGTTCTACAAGGCATCTAATTGTTCCTAAAGCTGACACTCAGTTGGGAACCTTTCTGGGTCTGGCACAGGAAGGATTTGAACTTGTATGCAAATGCATTTTTTGCTTGGAATCTTAGTACTTCTCTTGATGCTGTAACATGTTCTAGGAAAGGACTCCATTGAATTAGATGCTATACAAATGCATGCCAAAAAGCATTGTCCCTTCCCAAAGGAGTATATTGTCTCTTTATAGCATGTTGTTTTACTGATATGTGATCCTCCTTGCTTGCTTGTTGTCTGCATCTGTCTCTTATTTACACTATTGTATCTGAAAGATAAGGATCATGTTCATGGAGACTCCATGAAAAAAGGAGAATTAAGTTTGTTCTAATAAATGATGGAGAGGGGGAGGGGAACAGAGAAATGTGAGCAACTGAAGAATTTTCGACACTTTCATTGCAAAAGGGACATGGACTCTTATCTTGACA
Organism: Burhinus oedicnemus; assembly: GCA_008921705.1. Lineage (NCBI taxonomy): Eukaryota > Metazoa > Chordata > Aves > Charadriiformes > Burhinidae > Burhinus > Burhinus oedicnemus. The sequence continues at coordinate 136,940 of VFFE01008529.1, read as the reverse complement.
GTGCGTAAGTATGCAAAACCCTTTCATTGTTCTGAAATGCAACAGAAGGATCCACAAACCTGTACGAGATCCTGTGCAAACACCCACGGTCTGACACTTTGGAAGCACCTACCGTACCAGCATGGACCTGTGTGGTGTTTCTGGAAGGGCTGGGGCTGGGTATATAAGAGCGATTTGCAAATCTGCAGGGAATTCTGGTCCATTGCAAGCTTCAGATCTACAGTCTTTGCTATCTCTATGGTGAAGTGACCTTAAAAGGTACTTTTGAGACCATCACAAACTGATTCAGGAGACCCCAAAATGTCACAGCTAATCTCTGATTCCATTAAAAACAAAATGTAAATGAATGGAAAATATTCTTAACCTAGAAACTGATTGCTGAAGTGTAGTTACATACTAAAAGCTGTAAGTTCCTCAGTTATTCATTACAATGACTCAGTTATTCTTTTGAATATTGTAACTCTTTTTTATTTTTTTTTTTCCAAAAACACCTTTCTCAGAAATGCTGCATTTGATGTTCTCAAGCTTCCATAGCATCGGTAGACATGAGACTGAAAAATCCAGTACTTTTTACTGAATAATCACTTCATTATACATAGCTCTTAAAAACTAAAAGCATAGAATAATACCCCCAACCTAACCAGCTGAATAAATACTCATCTTACTTATTTTCATTTAAGAAGTAAATGTAAAGAAGGTTTAATGGAGTATTATGTGATTTTATACATCCCCTTTATATTCACTTTATCTACTTTAGATCAGTATATTTTTCTCTCAGGTTTTCAAATTCTTGTACTGGGGGAAACAAAAGATGTCTTGGAAACCATCAATGGAAAACCAGACTCTTTCCCTGGTCATCTTGAACTTACTGTATTGCAGGTTTAAAAAGCAAATTGGATTTGGGCAAATTACCCTAGTGTATTGACAACCTGTGATTTAGACCTGAGGAATGTAATATGCCTGTTCAGCAGTCAAATTTGAACCTGGGGATGACGTTGAAGGCCTGTTGATTTTGGTATGTACAAGAGTCAACATCCTTAGTAAACTTCTTACCATATTATTTCAGGGACAAAAGAGTAGAAATTGTTGTTACAAGTGGAAGCTAAGGGACAGGACAATACTTGCTGATGGAGGGTTAGAAACGTGGAGCACTGCAAAGCGTACAGCAGCTCAGAGCCGTCTGTTCCAGCTGTTTCTGAAGCTGTTGTGAACAGAGAGATGCTCATGAGGGAGAGGGACAGCAGCTCCCTTTGGAGCGCCGTCTGCCAGTGGTGTCTGTTGTCTAAAATGAAATCCTGATCCTTCAGAGACATCTAAGGAAAAAGTTGCCTTTGGCTAATTTGAGAGCATCCTCTCCACATCGCTAAGGGGGTGTCCTGTGCATTGCAGCGTAACAAAGCGAAGGCAGACAGTTCTGTCTTGCTCCTCTGTCCTCGGAGGCCGGAGCCAGGCTGACCTGTCACGGGTGGTTTATGGCTTCCCCTTAACCCTTAACTTTCTCCGGCCACTTTGTTGAGCGATGCTTTGAAAGGGAAGCTGGGGCCATAAAATAAGTGGTGTGTATAGTGGGCTTGTAGGGCTTTAAAATGTTTTTTAAAAAGCAGCTAATTATAGCACTCCTGTTTCCTTAAATAGAAGAGAAACTTGAAGCAACCTCTGAGCGGTTTAGGTTTGCTTTCTTCATGTCACTCTGTTTAATCCTTTGCGATACCTGCTTTTTCCCTTTGCATAGCAAGGTGTGCTGTATGAAAGAGGAAGTGCAAGATATTTGCAGCCTACAGAAGTACTGCATGGAACAGTCTGCTACTTGATATCCAGCTTTCTAAAATATCAATAAATACAGTTTAATTTTTAAATGGGAGAGTCGCATAGCTCTTGCCATCTCTCTTTTCAGTTTGCTTAAGAGTATTGACCATTACAAGTTAAAATAAGCTTAATCTTTCTGGGTACCAGCTGTCAAGGGTCTTTATTGTCATAATCTTCAGTAACAACAAGGCTGTGTTGGTATCAGTCTCATTTCTGACCAAGGCAGATGGCAGTGTGTTCCAGCATGCCAGTATCATTGGCAAACTGGTGCTGTCGTAGCTACTGCACGTCAGCGTTGGCACAGAGGGCTTATTCTAGGGGAAAGGGAAGGTTAGTTAGGGAAAGAATCAAGCGTGGATGTGGGTGAGAAGAAAAGCAGTTAAGGATATTAGGGCAAACACCCTCAGTGATTACTCAGGTCTTAAAAAAAAGTAGAGCCATTAAGAAGAAAAAGTGCCAAATATCTGGTATTTCAGGATTCAGCAATGTTGGCCAGGGATCAGGTATTTGCATCAAATCTCTTTCTTTGTTTGAAGTGTTCAAGAAGTTTAATACTGCCATTTACAGTACTACATTCGCTGCATGTAGTATGTTAAACTAGTTCTTACTGGTTCTTCTGGCTATAGCTAAAATCAGTAAAGATCCAACATGCTGATTTTCTGTGTGAAGTCCTTGTGGATTTGTTACTCGTATAGGATAAGTTTTATTTATAACAAGGCCTTGCCCAATCTAACAGCAGCCTGGAGCATATTTGATTAACTGTGCTTGTTCTATGACCTGGAGATGAGTGCTGCCACTGCCCCCTCCTCCCCTGGTGCATCAAGAGCTTTATTTAATTTTGCTCTGTGTCAGTAAAAAGCCAACATGTGAAGACAGCGGAAGCACCCCAGACATCATCCTTCGCAAGGACAACCCCTTCATGACACATTACCAAGGGAAAGATTCTGGTTCAGAAGATGAAGCAGCCAGCAGAGTTCCTGATTTAGAAAAGGATGACTTTGCCACTCGGAGAGCCAGAATGAATCAACCCAAACACACAGTTCCATTTAACTCCTTTTTAATTGGACCCTATACAAGTAAAGATAAAGGTAAACTGGAAGACGTTAAAAAGCCAATGCAGATGGAAAAGCAGGAACATGCAAGGTGTGCATTCGTGGTCTTTTTATTTCTATTATAATGCTTAACTTCACATGGCTGTGTAGGAGTAAAGCTGTCTTGGCTACAGAAAACTTACAGGGTAAAGTAAATGCAAATACTTTATCTTAAAGTGAACAACACCAAAAAAAAGAGATGTAGATTACCAACTGTTATTTTTTGTTAGAGTATCAGGACCAGGAGGTTAAATTGGCTGTGAATGTAAGTAACATGAAGACAAGACACTTCCATTATCTAAGTTCATGAGACAGCTCATGAGCATGAGTAGTGGAGAATAAACTGAGAAGATATTTTTTGCATCTTGGCTCTTTTGCTGAGCATTTTCAGCGCATATTTTTGGATGCATTTGTTTCATCTAATGCCCTTTTAATACCCTGCATAAAACATGGACTCAGATAATTCTTTAGTTCAGGCACTGAATATGTGTGCCTGCTATACTGCACCGAATTGTGTTGTGCATAGTCCTAATGTTTCTTATACAGCATTGGTTTTGGAAATGAAGCATGAGTTACAAGGTTTCAGCCTAGAAAATCTCTTCGTCCTTCAGTTAAGTGATACAGACCTTTAAGAACTTGCTGAACGCAAGTATCTGCTAGGCACAGGTTGTCTTCAAGGAAACAAGTATATTTGTTTTATTTGTGCCAAGAGAAGTGATCCTAGATAAAAACACTATATACACAAGTGGACCTTGACTGTAATAACTGATACATTCAAAAAACTTCTCTTAATATCTAGTAGCTCTTTTCAATAATGCAAAATGTGCCTTTCAGCTGCTGGTAATTTGATTATATTAACATTTTCTAATGACTAGTTTGGCAGGACATCTGAAGAGCACATAACCAAATTTTAATATTCTAATGCTATTGACATGACTCTAAGATCAAAGAATTTCTGTAGTATGCTTGCAAGCAAAACTTCAATTCACTTTGCTAATAATATGAAAATAAGATATTTTTAACTATTTAAGAGAAAGCTTATAGCAGAAATGCTTAATATAGCAATAACTTAATTTTTTCTTGCTTGAGCTAGGAATAGAAGTCATGCGATGAAGTCTCAATAGTGCATCAGCAGGGTAGCGTAGATGAGAGGTTTCAACTTCAAATGATTAATTCTGTGTTTACTTCCTAAAATTAATGTAAAACTAATCTTATAAATTCAGTTTTATCTTCCTGTGCTCTGAACCTCTTCTATTGACGCTGATTTATCATTGCTCCCTTGAAATATCTTTTCTTGGTGAACTGGAATAAATTAGAAGAAGACGGGTGCACATGACATCAGCAAGGCAAATAGTGACAAGCAAGGAGAGCCCACTTCTGCAAGCTGAGAAGACTGAGTCAGAGGAGGAACAGCAGCTGAAAGGGCCTGATACTGAGAGAGATGATTTGGCTAAGCGGAAGTCTCAAAGTACCCTTCCTCAGCTACAAGAGAATGCCTCTATAACAAAAGCAGATCTGGAGACCTGGAAAAGATTGAAACTGTCAGGGGAGCCCAGGTATGGTTTCTGCCTGTGGACAGGATTGCCACCCTAGGAAGCATGTCTAGTATGTCACAATCCACTGTGTGTGCTTGTGGTTTTAAACTTGAAGAATGCTTTGATGACAACCACTCCTTACCTATTTAAATTTTCAGGAGGAGTCCAAAATCTGTACAGGAGTGCTATCTATCACGAAATGAAAGTGTGTCCATCATTTAAAGCACTATGGTAGTTTCACAGTCGCTCCCCCGGTGGACACTCCATGTCGTATCAGAAAGGACTCTTGTCTCGTGGATCAGTCTGCTTTGAAGCTGCTCTAAGCTGAAGGACGCAAAGGTCCATGTGGCACCGCTAACTCAGTAGCGCTGTGCTGCTGCTAACCGAGCTGTCTTCAGGGCTTGAGGCGTTATACCTCGGGATGTTAAGTGAGGATCAGCATCTCTTTGCATGAACGTGGCTCTACTGCTTTTGAGACCTGAGCTAGTATATCTGCATGGCGTTGTGCTCCAGCGCTGAGTAAATACAGCAGTGCTGTTTGTCAGTGCAGCGGGTGTTGCAGGAGCCTCCTTGTGTGGTGTAGACATGCTCTTACTGTAAACTAAACCTCCGCAAAGGGAGCCGGTATAAAGCAGTTATTCTAAGCTATTTCCCTATGGAGATGCGCTATAACATATGCAGGTGATTTGTGACCCAAGTAGGAAAGGGTAACAACTCCTAGGCTTCCTATTTAGGTGCATGCCATTTTCCAATTAAAGCTGGCCATCTGTTCAGGCATTTTTCTAACTATGTGGTTAGTGTATGTAATTTCAGCTCTAATACAAACCATCAAAACTCAGTCATTCTCTCATCCCAAAGATACTAGGAGTCTCCTCATTACTTTGAGGTAATTTATTAAAATCAAGATTCAGTCCCCTTGCTTTAGGATAAGACAATTGCCCTTGCTAGTGCTCTCATGCCACTGGAGCCCCTCCATGGGTGCGCTGGTGCTTGTGCAGTCCTGTGTAACGCATGGCCCAGGTCTACGTGAGCAGATAAGGGAACTATGGCTTTGTTAGGGTGAAGAACTGAGTCTGGAATGGGCATTATGCTACATTTCTTCTCCTAAGGAAGAGCTTCAATGGATGTGCTCCCAGAGTTTCCCCAACAGGTCTGCAGTATCTTTGGATTTTGTCTGTCGTTTGGGCCTCAGTGTGCCACAGCTGTTTGTACCTGTGTCCTTGGATTTTTAAAATAAAAACCCTTCAAAACTTTAGGAGCATTTAATTTGCTTTGTTCTGGGGTCTCATGTTGGGGGGATTCTTTTATTCCTCATTCTGACTAGTGAAGAAGATGTCAAATGTCCCAGTGACACTCTGCCACCAGCTGAAATCACGGTGAAAGCAGAAGCCCAGGATGATTTTGCTGTCCGCAAAGCCAGAGCAAACAAAAAGGCTGGTAGCCCCAAGCAGAAGTTTGTGCATTTTGGGCCAGTAACTGAGATTGATCAACAGAAATGGGACAAGCTCGTTGTTGGCAGAGCTTCATCCAAGAGTGGAACAGAAGAGGAAAGCAAGAAAGACGGTGTGAAGAGTCAGTCTGCTGTTGAAGGCTCTCCTTCGACCACTGTTGGCAGTCTGGGGTTTGCTGAACACAGCGATGAAGTGTCTAAGCCACAGAATGAGTCCAGGTATTTGGTGTGGCTTAGGAAGCGCTGCTGAGCTGGAAATGAGACCTGTTCTTGCCAGATGCTGATCTGCATGGGGGTGGACTGCAGCGTAGACCTAAGAGCTGTTTACGTGCACGGCCTTGTTCAGAAGTCATCTGACGCCTTCACAGTATCTTAACATGTTTAGGGTTACGCAAAACAATGCTGTGCAAAGGTCTTCTGAGAGCTTGCCTCAAAATTTCTGATGAGTGGTGAGATCACTGGTATCTCAGAGTCTGAGCTGTCATTCAAGCTTTTTCTACTTCTTGAATTCCAGTGGCTTTGCTCTGCCTGCTTTCAGCACGTTAGGAATTTGTCATTCAGCTTGCTGGCCTTACTGATGTTCAAAAAATGCTTTCTTCAAACCTAATGGATTTACTTTCTTTTTGAAGATGTAGCGCCGAAACCAGGGTGTATTTGGTGCTCTGTGTTTCTGGCATTTATCTGGAGGAGAATTACAGCTCTGGGAAGTTAACATATTAAGAGAGTTTACATTTCTTTGGCTTGTCTTTAATTGCTTAGTCCGTGGCTGTAACAAGAATTTTTAATGAATGCTTTTAGCAAGCAATTAATTCAATTAAGTTTGTGTGTTTATAAAACATTTGCAAACTGAGTTGGAGGACTCCTCTTCTTACCTTTCTTTTGACCTGAGAATGTTTTGCCTTCTCAATCTCATCGCTAGTGAGGTAGCCAAGTCAGGTACAGATGACTGTTGCAGGAGAATGCCATCACCTGGCATCGTCTCCCAGAAACAAACCCTGTGTGGTTTGAACAAATGGCAAGAAAGCACCAAGGAAGAATGTGACCAGCGTTTACCAGATGTTGAGAGAGATGGTATGTTGGTTAGAAAGATGGGAACTTTTCAGAGGCGTACTGCTAGCCCCGTTCCCATACATTGTCCTCTGTCAGTAGCTCCTCACCTGCTGCAGCAGCAGCAAGGGGAGGCAGTAGCTCGTGAGAAGGATTTGAAGACTCTGCAGGAAGCAGAAAGGTCAGAGAACAGAAGCAGATCCCTCTGAGCTTCATGCCTGGTTTGTGTGTGGTGTTAGCTTGGATCAGTCAGCAGTCTCGTTCCGTTCTTCACACGGCCTTCAAAGATGTGTTTTACTCATTCATCATGGCATGTGTTCTGTTTTATGAAATTACTTACAAGAATGTATCCTATGAGCATAAAACAGTCTGTTTTCTTTCATAATATTTAAGTACTTCAGTTGTTAATTGCTGTTCAGCATGAAAACAGTCTTTCATCTTTTGGGGGGATTTCCTTTGCAATCCATGGTGCTTTGTCCAGATTTTTATGCCAGCTTCCAAGTGAATAATTACTCACTTTTTTTTTTTTTTTTTTTAATGCAATCCCCAACTTCTAACTTATCACCTACATAAGTGTGGTGTTCAAGATAGTTTCCTCTTGCTCTCAATCCCTGCACTGTAGCTAAAGATGCCTAGTTGTCCATCTGCAACTGTGTTTTGAGTAACAATACCCCATGTTGCCTGAGCAGCCGCTTGCCTTTGGGCTGCACAAGTGAGCATTATCATGGAACAGTGTCACTTGTCTCTCTGAGCAGTACTGTCACACGAGAAGAGAGCCAAGAACAGCTTGAAATCCCTCAGGAGCAGAGCGGTGCAACAGAAAACAAAGTGAAATTTCCAGACCCACAAAGAGATGACATGTTGGCCAGAAGAACTGGAGCTTTCCTAAAACAGCCTGGGCCCAGTGTTAAGCAGTTCCTTCCCATGCCATTTTCAAAGCAGCAGAATAAGCAGGGCACAGCTAGAGAACTTGAGAAGAAAACTACGAGGTAAGAAAGTTGTGCTTCTGTCTTTCCCTTGCAACTGGCCCTGTGGGCTGTTTGTCAAGATCTCTTGATCTGGAAGAGTTGCCGTTGGCCCAGCAGCGGTTTCTTCCGTACTTGTCCTTGATTCTGTGCCGACTCTTTCTGTTCAGAAGGTGGCAATGCAGGGTTTCTGGCCCTTTTGGTAGAGCCCTGTAAAGACTCGGAGCAGAGCTCTACCAGTTGCAAAACTAACAGCATGAGGAAATGGATATGCATAGCAAGATTGTGTTACATTTGCAGAGGCTTCTGGTTAAATATGAGCTCAAATCATTACAAATATTTCCAGCTAGAAATAGAGGTGCTGGATAATGGTAGGTTAGGTGCTTGTCTATGGCTTAGCTGGTGCTAGTGACTTCCAAACAGGAAAGCTGGAGATCTCGAGATCCCTCCTGATAATACTTGGTGTCTTTCTAAGCACCTTCCTTCAGATGCGTGATGCTGTGTGGGGAAGCCTTTGAACAGAGTTATCGTTGGCTGGTTGAGCCACATGCAAGCAGAAGTGGAAAGGTTTTTATTCATCAACCTCTTCGAAGTACGTGGGAAGAAGCATATGCATGTGCCTGTGCATACACAGATGAAAAACTAGTGTACAGCTCAGCCGGGACAAGAAAAACTGTCATCTACCATAGAATTGAACAGTGGTTTGGTGCTGAGAAGACCTTAAGTTGTATAGCTTAGTTAAAATATGTGCTTAATACTCTAATCTATGGTGATATCTGGGATGGTTTGTGTTTCTGACTTAGAGGAATGGAAGTACAAGCATTTGACTCTCTGTTAAAATTGTTTCATGCACCTGCCTCACTTAACTTGTCACCTATCAGCTATTTGGGGTTGTGGAGGGTTTTTTTGTTAACTTAGTTATGCTTTTCATTATGTAGATGTGATTTTTCAAATTTTGCTTAATACATCTCTTTGCACTGCTGCCTTTGGCTCACTCAGGCCTGAAAAATGTCCGCAAGTCTGCATTAATAGCTCTGGAAAACCTGTAATACAACCGCCACAAGAACAGCAGCAAGGGCAGGAAAAATGCAATCTCCCTCCTGCAGGACAAGATGAGACTATTTGTACTGCCCAAGTGGATGAAGGTAGCCTTAATGAGGTCCACCTTGGTCAAACATCTAAGCTTCAGGAGGTTCCTGAGGAAAACAAAAGGGAGACATTGTCATCCAAGGATGAGCGTCTGCAAACGTGAGCTCTCTGTGGTGTGAATCACGCAGCTTTCACGCCCCTGTGTGCACACTTCAGAATTCAGATTGTGCATTGCCTGGTGTGTTTTCAGTCCAGACTAAAATATTGTGTGTCACTAATGCACTTTTTAGAAACAAACAATAGTTGTGTAGTGCATCCTCTTTTGAAATACTGAAATGAAAGCTAACTGAAAGGAAATATTTGATTACACTACATATGTTGAATTGCAAAAAAGGTTTATGAATAGCAGAGGTTCAACTGGACTCTGCTTTTTTAGAGATGTGTATCTTGCTTCTCCAGGATTAGAAAATGTTGCAGTGTCGACTTTTGTACTTGTTTTTTTATGATAAATCCCAGATACAAATACGTGGTTTGCATGGCTGTAAACAAGACTGGCACTTTAGTGAATGACACTGACTTGTGTATTACCGGTACCTTTTTTCAGATATACGTCCCTCAACCCTCCCCCCCCCCCCCCCAAAAAGAAGGGGGATGGGGGAAATCCTGTGGCTCACTTTGTCTTTAATATTTATCTCTTCCATGCGTCAGTAATGGTGATTCTGAGCACTGCTGTGGAACATAACTGTGAAGTTTTGTTTCCATTCATCGCATGTGTGGCACTTAATGTAAACGTTAATGTATTGTCTATTTTCAGTAACTATTTTCTACACCCATTTTAGGTATACTTCAGCAGATTTTCATAATGGGGGCATTAATATGGGGTCAGGGAGGGATGAGTGGTGTTCTTACATAGTTTGGCCTCCAGATGATTAGGTAAGTCTTGATTGCTGAATACATAATTGCAGAACAGTACAATTCTTTTTTGGTCAGCTTTAGTAGTACACGTTGGATGTTCAAGTGACAGTTACCCAGATTGTATGGGTCCAGTTGCAATTACTACTTAATGTATTTATCAACGCTCTAATTTTATATTTGGTCTTGTAGATTCGGCCCCAGAACTGCTGTGTCTGATGACGCAGAGTAAGTTGTCTTGTGTTCACAAGATTCTATTTTAAACAATTTACACTGCATGCTTTCCCGTCTTTCTACTAATTTAAAATGCAGTTGATGCCTCATTATTATTTTGCAGTGTTCCAGCAATAAATTTTTCAGAAAAGCACTGAAAAATGGAATGCAATATGGCTTACATTGCAGCTAAAATAATTTTTATATAAAAGCCCATAAAAACTGAGCATAACACTAAAGTCCAGCTGTTGCTTAAAGTATTGTTTCCTCTTTTTTTTCTTTTCTTTTCTTTTGTTTTTCTTCTGAATCTCCATTGCCTCTAATCAGCTACAGGTAAAGAGAGCTGGGTTGAATCTGGGCTGGGTGTTGAGGAAAAAAAATGAAGTATGACCTATACAGGAAGAAAAAAATAATTCCAAAGTAAAATAAAATCCATTGTGATCTTCAGAATAATTACATCTTCAGCTGTTCCTTTATTGTATTTTAAAAACTTTCTCTTTAATCCCTTCTAGGTTGGATTTAATTTAATAATGTACTGAACTTCATTTTTTTTAAGCTCTTCACCTTGATGCTTTACTTTTGACAGAAGGAATAGGACTGTGACCCTTATTGCACTGCAATGTATTTTAATTGTGTGTGTATGCATGTAAACTGCAGTTCGGAATAGTATGCAATGTCATTTAGAAAGCTCTGTGAAAGTATTAGCTATTCTTAAAAAGTGCAGGCATTTAGAAGCAAAGAAATAGATGGGAACTACCTGCACAATAATGTCCTTAATATCCTCCTTCTATTCACAGAAATGCTCGTGACCTTCTCTGTCTCCCAGATTAAATCACAAAATAGAAACAGCATGGAGGGGTTTTTTTATAACAAGTATATTCAGGGACTCATATGTAATTTTTCACCCTTTCCTCTAGTGATAAAGGTTAGAGTCATGGACTGAATATTCTTTACAAGATCTGTAATACCTTTATGCTGAGCGAAGCTTGTGTCCTCTCACCACAGAGTAAATGTGGTCATTTGCAAGCAGCAGAAATCTGTTCAATCAAATGAAGAGATGAGATAAAAAGAGCATAACAACACAAAAGTGTTATACTTAACAATGGGGACTTTCCTGCCATTTCAGAAAGCCTGCCTATCTGACTGATTTGTTCATTTGTTTCCCCACATTTTTGCCTGTCTGTGTTAAATGCAAACATGAGAGAAGGTACATGGAGATGCCTTCAAAGAGGCATTGCGATGCCTTTGGTTGTATAAATGTGAGAGTAGCAAAGATGAATAAATCATATTGTTTATTCCACATTGATTCTGATTTTGTTTTAAAAGGCAAACCAGTAAAAGTTCAAGCCTCATTGTCATCTTTTCCAGATGTGCCACAGTTTACAGAGCAACTGTTTTCCAAACTGCCTTTTAAGTTCTTACAAACGTAAGATTGTATTTTCCCTTCTGAAGATGAAGTACTGATGAAGAATCTAATAAAATTTGGCCCTCAAGTAGGAAAAATAAATTGAACTGACATTTAAAATGCTTCCAAAATGTTTGTCAGATCGCCTTTGAAAACTCTGTAACTTGAATTCAGTCTTAGACTAGGTGCTTTTTATTCCAGCAGCAAAACTAGAAACTCCTTTATCAGACTGATAAAGTTCCCTTTGCTGCTCGGGGAGAGCTAGATACTGTCATCTGCCCTGGTCTGTCTCAAGGACCAGAAGAGGCAATGCTTAGTGTGTTGCTGCTGATCAGCCCCATTTCTGTCTCCCAGAGAGATGGGGCTGAATTCTGGTGGTAGCATGACAGTCCGGTGTGAGTTTAGGCTTATGCTTTACATTTTAAACCTGACAAGCAAGTAATAGTGGGCTGAGATTTTTGAGTATTTGTTAACTGGAGTCTGGTTCTTTAGCCAGCCAGCCCCTCACTTTTTATTTTTTGTTGGGGTTTCCTAAGTCTTGGTATGCCTGTAAAATGGTAACGCAGCCACATAATAAATGCCTTGCATAAGGATTTTTAACATATTCTCATAAAAAGAAGTTTTTTACCTTATTTCTCACTTTCAAATTAAATAGTCTGAACACTCAAGTCCTTGAGGACTTTTTTTATCCAACACTTGTTCAGGCCTGTTTAAAAAAAAAAAAAAAATTGCTGCATGACATCACTGACAAGAACAACTGTAATTTGTGAGAATAAAGTAGCATAACTTAAAAATCACATCATCCCAAAGATCTAGCCCTCCAAAATACACTGTTGGTCTGCACAGTGTTTTTTCCCAGATCTTTGTTAGAACAGCAGGGCTGGTACGCTGGTCAGCAGAAAGGCCTCTTGCTTCCAGACAGAGTTTGGATACAATCCCCGGAGCTTTGCTAGTGGCAGAAAATTCATGAACATGAATTTGGTACAGTTACATCTGCCCCGTCTGTTTGCATGCTGTGTGCCTGCTGGCCCAGCGCATGGTTGAAGGAAGGAGGAAATCTAGTTCAGTTCAAGCAGGTGTTTGTGGTGGGCTGGAGCCATTTATATAAGAAAGAAATAGGACAAAATTAAAGCGTCTTTTGACAGAAGCTCAGAGTTTTGGCCCCTTTGGTGCTTTTCTAAGGATGAACTTCTCAGGCAGAGAAATCAATGGAGACCTTTCAGTTGGCCTTGTCCATGTATCCAGGAAAGTAGGGGCTTCTCCTTAATGGTTGGTACGTGTTGATCAGAGCAGAGCACAGTGCCTTGAGATGTGACTTCTTCAGATTGCTGTCTTGGGAAGATACATTTGTGCAATAACATGTTGCTGTTTGAACCTACCTGGTTGCTTCTCCATGTCAATGAAGGCCCAGCAGCAGGAGGAGACAACTGGAGTAGGAGGTGCACATGGGGTTGTAGTCTATAGTTTGATTCCTGGCCTAGGCTGAAGCCTTTTCCAGAGTACCTTGTTTATTGCATTGTTATAGCCATAAAATCTTTGGTTTTGCTGTCTCTGGGTACCCTGGGAGACCCAAGTGAGCGCAGAGAATAAATATTAGCCTTTCATTAGGGCATCAGAGGACTCTCGGTAGAAAGTATTTTTATTTTCCTATCCCAAATGGCAGAGGGCAAGTACTCATGCACTCTGCTAGAACCAGTTACCACCATTTCAGGTCTTCTGTTTTCTTCTACTGTATGATGTGAATGAAAAATTCGCTGACATGAGGGAAGGGTACAAGAAAGGAGCTACGCAGCCAGTTTGACCCAGTAGGCACAAAGTGGCAAATACTTAACACTAAAGGCTTTTCTTAGTGTGAGTTTCAAAAGCTCTTAAACTGGAATAAACCCTTTAAGGGTGACTTTATTACAAGTTATGCATCTCCCAACCTACTTCACCAGTCTGCAAAATATGACTGATATTTAAATGTTCCTTAGTAGGTGATATGCCTTTAGTTTTAAAAACAACAAAACTTGCCATATCTTTAGGTTCTGTTATTTAGGAGTGTTCCAGTCCAATCCTGAGCAATGCAGCCCTTAAACTACCCACAGAGAAACCCAAATTAGTGTACCCTTCAGCTCTCTGTTTAAGGGGTGAAGTACGGTATTATGCTAACCTTGCTGTTCATGCTTAAAGGCAATAGCATGTGTATTCTGGCCTTCATTTCTGAGCAAATACCTACTGACAGGATGGGATCTGTGCATGTCCTTTTCCATCCACTGTCCAGACCTTTCAGTTTTCCCTTGAGAGTGGTTCATTCCCATCTTTGCTTGCCTGAATACAAATGTTGGCTAAATATATATATGCACAGCTTTCCGTGTCTATTCGCTTTGATTACTGCGGATGCAGTTGCCTACAATTTTATCTTCATTGGGTGCTTCTCCTGCTAGTTGGCTCGTTGGCTCACCTAAAGCTACAGATGATCATTTGAAGACTGCTGTGAAATCACTTCATGTGGAACTGCATGGCGCTTTTTTTTTTTTTTTTTTTTTTTTTTTTTTTTTTTTTTTTTGCTTTTAATGGCACAACTGAGTTCATGTTTTACTAATAATAGGTAGTAGGGGGAGAGTAGTAAGTACATTATCTTCATGTGAAGATCTTTATGTAATATGAATGGACGTATAATATCAAACCATGACCTTTTTTTCCTTTAACTTTCCAAAGGTCGGGGACAGAAATAGAATGTGTAGAAAGAAATTGTTTTGTCCTGAACGTCAGCTTTGCCTTGTTAGGTTAGCTGTATTAATAACTCGGTGCTGATAGCATTGAGTTTCTTCGAGGCAGGGAGGGGAGGGGAGGAAGTCCCATGCTCTTTGCGCTGCCTGTACTTCTCTGGGCAGGCTCTCCCCAGTTTTGTAGCAATAGCGTGCTGCCCCGAATATACTTCTCGAGACTCTCTTGTTTTACACTAAAATGGAAACTTCTGTCTACGGTGTTAATTGGAGGGGTCTTGAAAACTCACTGGGAAACAAATCTTCGGAAAGTAAAATGTTCTGAACTCTGCCCTGAATAGAATGGTTGTAATAAGAGCTATTGATGGAGGCGTAACGTTAGTAATGCTTCTTAGCAAGAGGCAAAGTTGCAGTCAACTAACAAAAACAAGAGAAAGTTGAGGAGTATAATGTCTTAAGTACCATGTGGGAGCCGTAGGGATGCTAACTGGTCCTTCTAGGGGACTGCTGCTTTTGGGATCTTCGTAATGGTGCAGGTGTCTGATTCTGCTGTAGCACCCTCATGTGGCTTTGTCTCTAACAAGCTGAAGGAATATAAGCCTCTAAATAATGCTGCACCACCTCTTACTTCCCCCTTGTTTAGGAGCATGAGCATGTTTGACATGAGGTGTGAAGAAGAAGCCGTGACTCAGCCTCATAGCAAAGCTCGCCATGAGAAGCTGCAGAACATACACAACCAGCTGAAAGAGGACGAGACCAGGTGGCAAGATGTGGGTATACAACATCGTCTGCAATGCTGGCATTGAGGCCAACTAGCTAGGCAAAAAAGTATAACCTGTTAAATCTACAGTTACTCTCCACTGCTAAAATAATCAGGAGCGCTTTTTTCCCCCCCCCCAATGGATTGTTGCTAAAAGCATAGAAGTTCATAATTCACTGTAAATTACAGAATAGAGGGTCTTCTGGTGCCTCTGCATGTGCAACAGGTATTTTGCTTTTTAAAAAAATGTAATGAAACTGTGATTAGGTAAAAATGGAAGCAGAACAGCTTCTAATGGCTCACTTCTCTAACTTTTCTAAATAGTAAATGCCCAAAGTGACAAAATAGAAAACTAGGCAGGACAGCGAATAAATTGGTTGGACTTGGCCTTAATAAATTTGCATAGATACAGAAAATGCTAACATTTTCCATTTTGTCTAAGCAAACAATTTACCCTTCAAGTTAGCTATACCTTGCTTGGGTTACAAGTCCTTTCCAAACCCTCTTTCCTCAATGTGTTTTTTAAGCTGTCCTGGCATTTGGCATTATCTTCAGCAAATTAGCAAGGACAGAAAAGCATGATTTGCCGGTAAGTTAGTAGCAGGAGTTTTAGTATCAATCCTGTTCATTCTTAAAGACTGGTTTTAAATGAGGAATTTGGGGCATATTTTTTAATTAAAACAAAACATCTCTTCAAGCAGCTATAGCACAGTAATTTCCCGTTATAAGGACTGCTACTATGAAACAGATGGGAGAGATTCTTCGTAGAAAATTCAAGGAAAAGTCCAAAAAAGAACAGTCTATACAACTAAGAAATAACTTTTTGTAGTAGAACAATGAAGAACTTCAGCTGAGAGGTCTGTATGTGTGGGAAGCCATAGTTTCCCAGCAGAGATAAGAATGAGTCCAAAGGCATTCAAGAGGTTTGAGAATTCTCTGCTGTTGAATGGAAAATCCTCTGAGCTAAAGTGCGTAACTTTTCCAGGCCCTCAGCACCTTCTACACTGAACTAAAAGTTCTGAAGAGGTACTAAAAATGCCGTTACTGGAATGTCCTTGGCATTCAGAGGGATTTATGGAGGTGACACCACATTCACGGTCTGATATTTTTTATATGCCCATGCTGTAAATTTGCCAACAATTAACAGTTTCATGGCTTTTTTTTGATTATTGTTATTCTAAAGCATCAGAGCTGGAAAAGATAAACACGTCTGGTTTTTAATTACAAAAAGAGGAGGAGGGCTTATGTTATGAAATTTGCTAATGAAAAACTAATTTCCAAACAATAGGCAATAGTGGGAGTAGCTGAATAAAGAAATGCTTTGGTACTTCAGTGAGAATAATTAGTAACTGAGGAGAATGAAAGGCCTATGTTTCAAGAAGGGGTTTATAGACTGATATATGTAGGTCATGTGAAGAAATACTTTAATGAGCATTCCCTTGAGTGTAACGTCAATAATCTGTGGTTTTAAGCTAAATTAAAAGTGACAAGGTTTGTTCCTGGTTTTAATAAAGTAAGTTATGCTTGCAGTACCTTCTGTTGTTTACCAATAAAAATGCAATTAAAATATTTGGAAAACCATGTAATTAATAAAATAGCCTTTGAATTGAGTATGTGTATAGAATCTCTGGTTTTTATTAAAACCAGAATTTGTTAGAGTTCATGAAACATAATCTGTATACTAATCTCCTGATGTTGTAAAGTTAATAATAAATGTGCCCCTACATTTTCCCAGGAAGTTATTTTTCTTTGCAGAAGTTCTGCAGAGGTTATTTTTTACATGTAAAGTTTTATTCCTTTACTGATTGACTGCAGAGAAATTTTACATCTTAGAAAACTTCTTTACTGTAATACTTTTACCGTGAAAAATATCTTGTCTCTGTACTCTCCTGAACTTGTGAATTCATAACCCAAGCAGGATGCAAGACATAGGTGGCCGTAACAGGTATCTCCTGTGGCTCTCTGGTTTAGCGTCAGGCTGGTTTTGCAGGAAAGGCAAAGAACCAGAATCAGAGGATCTTCTGGACAATTTTGGACAGGCAGCTTCTGAAAAGAGTAAGATCATTGCTTCAACGAGGACATACCTACATAGCTGGATACAAACCATAGGCTTTTTGCTGTGTCATGTCTCATGCCAACCAGGTGTGACCCACTTTAGTCCCAAACCTGTGTTGCTCAGATCTGGGCCCAAAATACTGGAGGGTGCCCATAAGGAAAAATTTAAGTTTGGATACTGTACTGGATTTTTCTGTCAAAAAAAAAAAAGCATGGGTCAAACATACTTGCATGTAGTTGGCTGATAGCATGGGCAAAGTATGGGACTATCAGCTCTCCAAGGCAGACTCTCAGTGCGGCTGTAGTTCATGGAGAAATGACATCCCTTCCTCCAATGAACTCCTGCCTCACACACATCTGATTATTAAAATTCTTCACCAACCATAGTTTTTCTACTTCATCTTCCTGGGGAATCGGGTTTTGTCCCTACTGTTGGCCCAAGGGAAAATGAGTGCCCCAACTGGTCCTTTTAGGCCCAATTTCCTGATGTTATTACCTAGCGTGCTTCTGCAACACTACAAAGAGAAAATACACCAGTGGAGCTGTAAAGTCCTTACTGGATCCTGCTGTTGGGAGGAAAATTAGTCAGGCAACATCTTCATTTTATGGTATAATCTCCTTTTCTCTTTAAAATAAAGATTGCTGCCTGCAGGTGATGGGCATAGGCAGGAGCAAGTATTGCAAACCTTGGTTTCTGTGGCCACTTCTTAGCTATTTGCAGCTCTGAATTCAGGTGCCTCTTTCTCTCATAGGACCTGGCTCGGTGGAAGAGTCGTCGAAGGAGCGCTTCACAGGATTTAATAAAAAAGGAAGCTGAGAGAAAGAAAATGGAAAGGTTATTGTCTGGAGATGGAACAAATGAGCGCAGGAAAAGCATCAAAACCTACAGAGAAATTGTGGAAGAGAAGTACGTTGTTTTACAGAAGTGCAGAGGCATGTCTGAAAATGCTGTGTGCTCCGTAGGTGATACGTATCTGTGGGCAGCCATGCCTGCAGGCCTGGGATGAGGGAGAGGGAAGGATGTTGATGGAGCAGAGGAAATGGGAGTGATTTCCAGCATTAATTTTAATGCAATGGTCTTTTTTCTGTTGTCCCCAGAGAGAGGAGAGAGCGGGAGCTTCATGAGGCATACAAGAATGCAAAGTCACAGGAGGAGGCTGAGAGCATCCTCCAGCAGTACATTGAAAGATTCACTATCAGTGAAGCTGTCCTTGAGCGTTTGCAGATGCCAAAAATTCTGGAAAGAAGCCATTCAGTGGAGCCAAATTCCCCACTGAAAGACCCAAATCCTCTGAGATACTTAAGGCAACAGTCGCTGCCTGCTCCAAAATTCACTGCCACCATTGAAGCAACCATTGTTCCCACCGCTGAACTAGAGCCCAGCAGTTCGACGGGCCGTACATCTCCCAGCAAAAGTGTTATCTCCAAGGCTGTGCCTATGCTGACACCCAAGCCTTACTCCCAGCCGAAAAATACACAAGAAGTTTTAAAGAGCTTTAAGGTAGGATATGTTGCACTCCCCAAAGTCAGTCAGGAGGCAAAGAGATCCTGACTAAATCATCTAAACATATAAATGTTTAATGCAATTAAGGAGAAAAGAACATCAGCCTTGTGATGTTATAAAACTCAGCTTCGTTCTCTGTGCTGCCCGATCTAGTGGTCTCTTCTTGATTACCAACGTTTTTAGAAACTTGACCTGTTCAGACCGGCATATTTGTGCTGGTTGTTTTTCCTCAGACTAAATTTATTTGAGGAAACACAGGGAAAGAGGAGCTTTAAGAAAAAAGCAAGGCATTTTCTGAGAAAGAGGTTAGGAAGGAGTATGTTGTCATGGGATCTTGTTTTTAAACAAAAGGGAAGGGGCAGGGAGCATGGAGGCCCTGACTTTTGGAGCGAGACCTGAACCGGCTTTTCACAGATTACAGAATCACAAAATCACAGGGTTTGGAAGGGGCCTCTGGCGATCATCTAGTCCAACCCCCTTGCCAAAGCAGGTTCACCTAGGGCAGGTTGCACAGGATGGCGTCCAGGCAGGTTTTGAATATCTCCAGAGAAGGAGACCCCACAACCTCTCTGGGCAGCCCATTCCAGTGCTCTGCCACCCTCGAAGTAAAGAAGCTTTTCCTTATTTTCAGATAGAATTTCCTGTGTTCCAGTTTGTGCCTGTTGCCTCTTGTCTTGTCGCTGGCCACCACTGAAAAGAGTGTGGCCCCATCCTCTTGACACCTGCCTTTTAGATATTTATAACCATTGATGAGATCCCCTCTCAGTCTTCTCTTCTCCAGGCTAAACAGATCCCAGAAAATCAGACCCCTTTTGTGTCAGGAGCCTGATTTTTGCCATACCCAAACAAGTCTGTCCCATTCAGCCAAGTCATAAGCCTTTGAAACACTGCAGCGTGCATATATTCAGCGTGGAGCGTCCCTACTCCTTCAGAATCAAGAGTCAGCTTGCCTGAAGATACTGTCTGTCCTAAACGTGCTTCTCACCAGGGATGAATGGGGAAAGCTGCTTCACTGGCATAAAGAGGGGTAGAGGTTGTCCATGCTGGTTTAGGGAAACATATTGATACTGGGGTAGCAGTGTAACTGGGGATTGCTGGTGAGAGGAGGGGAGTGACTGCACTGGGTTGCACGAACTGCACAAAGATTACGGGAATAAAAGAAGTAAGAGAGCTTGGACGAAAGCAGGGCTGCCTGGAATAAGGAGCCAGCTACGAGATCTGTGGGGGAAGGGGGTAGGAGAAGAGACTGAAACTGGGATATGAAACCTGAGAAGTATACCTTTGGACTGGGCGGCTGTGGAGAATGGGAGTAAGATACTGAACCAATGATGGAGAAAGCAAAGAACTGGGATGTGTTAGAGAGAACAGACCAGAATAAGTGAAGTTGGAAGAAATCTGCTTCTCACAGTGCCTGTACCAAAACTGGAGCTTCCCCAAGTCTCATTGTAGCCTTGTTGTAAGCGGTGGGACGTATGGGTGCCCCCAGCCTGTAGAGTTCGGGTCCCCTTGTGTCTGCCATTGCTATCTGCTACTTTGCTAGTGCTGATGTCCCAGTAGCATTGCTACCATCTGTATTTAGGTTGTTTAATTTTTAAAAAATAAGTCAGCTTTGTATAGATAGTGAAAAAGCGTGTTGTGATGTCTGTCATTTCTTGAAGTCTGTCCCAGCTCTTGTGGAAACCCCCCCATCATGTTTCCTAGTTGAAACGTGAAACCAGTAATTCCTATTTCTCCTGTACCTCAGTTGGTATTCCCCTAGAGTTTACATTTTAGACGTGAGTGAATCATGGATCTTTGGGTTTTTTTCTGATGCATGCCACTTTTTTCCTCAGAGCACCAAGATACATGTGTGTATCACCTTCACGTTAATGCATATATAGTTCACATATGTGGGGAGAAGCTAAACCATGGATGCTTCTCCCCTCCACCAACCACCACTAAAAGTCTGTCTAGATCTTGTTCACTTGATGTGGAAGAATGTGGTTTCTCTCAGTAGGAATCACTCCCAGCACATGTAGCTGTAACATTATTTTCCCCTGAAACACCAGTCTGTCGATGATTCTGGGCTCTGGTGACAATGTGTTGACTTGCTCCAGATCAGAAGAAAAGGAGTATGTTTGTTTAACTCTGCAGCCAGGGCATCTGTCCTGATCATTCAAACATTTGGTTTTCCTGCCTAATATAAATAGAGAAATGTCTTAGTCTAAACAGAGACACTAAAATGGATGGTGCGGCCTGCCAGTGTTTTCCTGGCTTTTTTATTTCTGAGATCTTTCATGACCTGCCTCTCTAGTAGATAATCCAGCACACAGTCCCAGAAGACTTGGGGCTCACTGTCTGCCCACACTTGGGTTTGGAAATAAACCCTAAGAGTATTACTGTGTTGAGTGGATGATGGCAGTGAGGAAAGGGAAGGAACCTTTTCATCTGAAAAGCAGTCAGAAGGGGTGAAACCGCTTGTGGAGCCGGGCTGTTTCTCCTCTGCCTGGGAGCTGTTTGTGCGAGGTGCTCACTGCCTTCACCTCCGCGCTCTCCTGTCAGAGCTGAGGATGCCCAGCGCCTCGGAGATAGCCCCTTAGTTAATCACCCTCAGACAGAGAGCAGACCTCTGGAGGCACCTATACAAGGAGTCAACGGGAGGAGTTTGCCCGCAGCTTAGCGCTGATGGCATATACTAAGTTGGAGTGCCGCTCTTGAGGTATCCAAGCTGTTTACTCAAGAAATAAAGTACTGAAGATAAGTAAATGGTGAAATAAGGAGTGGGGCAGGGACGATGAGATGGGAAGAACTTTGTTTTCTTAAACTGTGTTTCAGTTCAGTAAAGCAGTTTTGACACTTGTTGCATCAGTTTTCAATAACAGTGAAGTAAGTGAAAAGTTCCCATGGAATAGCTTACATCTGAGCTTGTTTTTACATCTGTTGCTGGTTTGTGCAGTACCCGTGGAGAAACCTGAAATGACTAATCACCTTATGTATCCCAGATAGCTTCTCTAAGAAATCACTGATCTATGCCATTATTCCCCCAAAGTCCAATGATGAGCAGAGAAGAGTGTGTCCATATTTACTCCCTCATCTTTCTGTTGTCTGCTGTGATGGTCATTTTGCAAGGAAGGATCTCTGTGCAGAGAATAGCAAAGCCCTCCTTCAAGTCAATTTAAAACTCACCCCTGCTGACAAGCCTATAAACCTCCGTGCTGTAGCTAGGCAGGAGCAGTATGGTGGCAGTGACACCTGGTCCTCTCCTGGTCTCTCTCCAGCTGGGCCTTCTCATGGTGAACGGTTTGCGAGTTCTTTGAGGCAAGACTTTTTTCATGTATACCACAGCTTCTACAAACAGCCCTCCAAACTGAAGGAAGTCTTTACACGCCATCTCCATTCAGAACATAATTATGAAGTATTAAAGTCCCAAGAGGAAGCTGTGTCAGTGCAGAGGAAGAACCGAGAGCTTATTTTGTATTTTCTTCCTTGCTTAAGGGTTCCTTAGTGGGAACATAGGCCCACAAGGAGTTGGCTTGACCCTGAGAACAAAGTAGTTAAACTGTTTCTGCTTTCTCCTTTCCATGGAGACAGCATAAAATCATTTTCTGGGAAAGCAGCTATTTATTTTTTCGCCTCATGGAGAAGGTGGAATGCCCAGTTTTACTTTTTGGTTCCTTGCTTCAAGGTTATGAACAGGATGAACTCCGCTGCTCCTGACCCTTCAAAGTTCACATGACAGTGCTTCAGAAAGCATGGTCTACTAATCCTGTGGTGAGGTTGTCAGGTTACCCAGCAGTTCATTGGTATAATTAATCCTGGAGAACCTGCTGGCCTCTTGCATGAGGCAATGCAAAGCCCAGCAGTTTTGGTCGAAATTTAACATAAAGCTTTGTTGTTCTTTTAAAATCCACCGATCTGTGATGCACACAAAGGCTGTCCGTATGTTACTCGGAGGACGCAATGTGGGAAACCAGGGAACCCAGAGAAATTATTACCTTCTTTCTGTATTTTGTTTGTGACCTCCCTGGAAAAGAGTTTTCTTCTGTCTTGGCCCAGTAAATGAAATGTGTGCTTGGCTCTGTCCATCACTGATGGCACAGACTGTGTTAACAATTGTAATGTCATGTTGAAGTCCTAATTTCCTAAATTCCTTTGAATGCTAATTACCTCAGCATATTTATTTAACTGTATTCTGCAGGTAGATGGAAAAGTCAGCATGAACGGAGAGAATTTCAACGGCGTGGAAGAAAAGGATAAAGAGTGTACAACAGTAATATTTACTCCTTCGCCGAGCAGATCTCTGAAATTTGACGGAGTAGCCGGAGGGGACAGGCCCCCGGTAGAGTTGAAGAAGGACCCCACAAGTGTTGAGCTCAGTTTACAGAGGCCTGCCACTCAGAGTGTGCACAAAGAGCCAACAGTAAGACCAACACGAACAAACCAGCCTTACTTTCTCTGCCAATTTTCTGTCTCATAACGTATTTAATCACTAACTAATGAAACCCGAGTGCTCATGTTTGCTTTATTTCAAGAGGGTGTGCCCGGACCAGGAAAAAAAAAAAAAAGAAAATACTTTGTAAATGAAAGGCTTCTTCCTGTGGGATGCAGGTAGAGAAATGGAAGGGGAAGGTTCAAAAAACTTTTTGCAGCCAGCGTCTCTTTTTTTTGAATGTCATGTAGCTGATAAGCATGCTTTAAATGTGCTGGGCCAGGGAGAAATCGACTCTGTGTCCCAGCTATTGTGCAGATTTATTCAGCGCTTCTCTTGATGTTAGCTGATTAGATCAGCAACATAATTGGACTGTGCGAGCCATTATAATTAGTCTCAGTTTTCAGTTTTCAAAGAAGAGGATGTGGATGTGCTGGCAGTTTTGAGCATTCAGCTTTCATTCCCCTCTCAGAAATATTAGAAAAGGGGATAAGCTATTGAAATGCTCAGAGGGGCCAATGTGCTTCTTAACTGCCTTATCAAGGAAACAAATTAATTTTACCTTTTCATCTTTCTCTCCCCCTCTTCCCTAGAGAAAAAGGCAGGAATAAAACCAGAGCATATCACAGCAGGAATCTAGATGCTACAAAACTGTAATAAAAGTAGATGGTAAAAACAAAGTAAGAAATAATGACTGGGCTGCAAATAAAGCATGTAAAAGGGTTGCAAACAAGTGGCAGAAGGGGGAATTCTGGCTCTTCTTTTCTGTGTAACAACAAAGAAGATCGGAGATGTGGTGAGAGCGGGAGTATGATAATTTTTGCTTTCATCTCAGATTTCTTCCAAGCGTTGGCCAGATGGATAACAGGGACCAGGAAGGGATCTGTCCCGGCAAGTGATGGTTCATTCGTGCCAGAGGGCTTGTGTCTTATTTTACTCCCCTGCTTCATGCCAGTCTCTGGCCATGGACAACCAAGCCATGGAGCCTGCAGCAAGCATGGGGGCTGGGATGTGCCCTGAGCATGGACTTGATCCTGTCAGGGGGAACTGGTGTCGAGTCACGAGTGAGTGGTTTTCAGGAAAGCAGGCAGAGGCTGCTCCTGTCAGAATTAATTGGCTGTAAGGGAAAAGCCAGGTAAGCATTGTGTCTGATATGGGAGAGCTGGTAATGGGAATGTTTGGAGGATAGAGAAGAGCTTGCTGTAGATTAGAAACACAATGGCGATCACAAAAAGAGACAAATTAAAATGCTAATGTCTCCTTTTTTAGGATTTCCAGACCAGTATAGCTGTGGAGAAGTCAAGAGGAAATTCAGCAGCAGGAGCTGCTGTTAAGGCTTGGGTGTATTTGTACCTGTTTGATGCCCTCTCATCCTTCCCTTTCTACAGCTTTGAGGATGATGTGGCTGGCTGACCGCAGATTTTTCTGTGTCCAGTTTCTGCTTCCAGTGTCTTAGCTCTCGTGGTGATATTGGCAAAGGAAGCAGAAGAGTTTGAATTCTCAGATTCCTTGTGACTGACGTTTGCAGAATAACCTCCTGGTTTGTGAGCTTGAGTGCACTTAATGACAAAGCCTTCCAGAGAGAATGAGTGTGCACCCAAATGGTGCTATTGACAGAGTTTCTCTGCTCTAAGAATTTTATATCGCTAACTTCACGATTTCATCAATAATGCGACTGGGTAGTGCAAACCATTATAATTACTCCTGGCACTTGAGCTTCAAGCAAAGGTATGTGTGTCAAGCACGTCAAGGGCAGAGCAAGGAAAAGAGACTGCTTTGAGGGGGATCCTCCATGGGGAAACAAGTGGAATGCACTGAGCGTGATGGGGGGGAAGAGAAGGAGACTGCCTGTGGCTGGAAGGGAATTTGCCAGCCTCAGATGAGATTTACAGGCTCTGTTCCTTCTAGAGATTTGCTTCTCTTTACCTAGCTGGTTTGTTTTAGTTTTCCAGGTTCCCATGCCTTAGAATAAGGCATAGGCAGTAATTTAGCTATCGGGCATACAGGAGTGCCCTGGTTCATGGGTGGGAAGGGCTTAGCTGCCAGGTTAGAGATGGGGCATGGTGCTGATGCTCAACTTCTTCACTGCGTGTGTTGGAGGGCAGGGCAGTACTGCTATAGGCAGCTCTATATGGATGCAATTGGTCTGGGGCCTTACCTGCAAGCATCAGGCAGCCTTCTCCCTGTACCTATTTACTTCAGTTTCTGGACAAGTAACACAACAATGTCAGCCTGCACCTGCAGAGTCTGAAACACTAAGTTCCTCTCTGAAGGTATAACCCCTCCTAGGAAGGTTGGGAATCCAAATGAGGAAAGAAAAGAGCCTCCTGGACTTGTCCCATTCATAAAGCAGGGCCTGTTGCTGAATAACTGTGTAGCTGTCACTGTGAGCCCTCCAGAGGGGGGGAAGGGGTTTGCTTTGTACCCCAGCAGGATGGAGCTGCCAAGCCACGCTTTCTCGTAAGAAAGCCTTCTGCAGCTGCCACTGTATCGCCTCCCACAAGGAGAAGCCAGGGCTATAGTTATGTCTGATGCTTAACCCTACGGAATTTTTAGGAGAGGAGAAGATGACAGAAACGGGGATAGAAAAGCAGCTGAGGTGAAGAAGCAGAACTGTCTGGAGTGGAAGAAACAACTACATTTCTTTTGCCTTGAGAAAACTTTTACAGGTTGTGCATGTTTTCAAAGCCTTTTCTAAACTTGCTTTCACTGCCTTTATTTGTATACTTTCCTTTATTGATGTAGTTCTTGCTAGCTACATCCTTCCCAGGCTTTGAATAACATTCACAGGCAGTAGTTCCTCTGCCTGTTAAGAGATGCTGTTTCTAGTGAGGTTTTTTCCCTCTAGTCGCTCTGAGGTTTGTTTTGGTTTTGTATTTTATTCATTCATTTTCTGCCCTGAGTCTCTTTTGTGACGTATATATTCCTTTTGATATATCTCTTAGCTTTGGCCCTCCTGTCCTCCCCTTCTGATTCTCTTCCTGTTCTTTGCGTGCCCCTTCCTCCTCCTCTTCCATCCCTCTTAGGGCTGCTCCCCTGCTGTTTCAGTTCACTTGTCAAATGGACTAGTCCTGTCTTCTCTCCGCCTGGCAGGCTTCCCTTTGAAGCTCTCTAGCCCCGCTCTAAATCTGTCCGGCTGGCCTCAGGCGTTGTCTGCAATGCGGGAAGATGCTGTGCAGCTGTACTTCAACAACTCTTTTGGCCTGAAGTTTGGAAAACGGTTTAGTCAAGCTGCACCACTTACAATGCTAATATGGTTGAGGGTTTTGGGGAGCTAGAGAAGTGTAGGGATCATTTTATACGGGTGTGTATGTGAATCAAATAATGATTGGCAAAGAGAGACTGGTTGGGAAACATATGTAACTCCTGCCCAAATCTACTATGAAGTGAGATGCAAAAAGCTGCAGCAGGTGGGAAGGATGGTAAAGAAAAATATTTTCAAGAAACTATACTTGTGTCTGTAGTATATAGGTAGAACACTTATATTTGGGGGGGTGCAGGATTTTACAAGAGTCTTACCTTTACTCAAAGTAGCTTACCAAATTTTGCCCATGAATTAAGGCTAAGAAGCATAGATTTGGTCTATAAGCAGGATGAAAATATCCCACTGGTGTTTGTGGAGCAATGTGTTGTTGAGAGAGGCAGTAGGTAAGGCACACCTCTCTTATTGCAGCTGGAAAAACAGGGGCAAAAGCCCAAAGACTGACTGATCAGTCAATGGCAAAGCCAGCAATAACGTGAGAATCATCTCCTCACCTTGGTCCTACCTGCCAGCCATTAGGTTCTGTTTTCTTTCCATTATCCAGAACAGCTACATGCATTACAAATGCTGAGAAGTTGTATCCTCTAGCTCTTTGAATTAGAAGTTGGCAAAGTAATTGTTTTGTTTTAAAACAACATTTGTGCAGATTTTAGTGTAGGGGGATTAATTTATCACTGAGTAACATCACTTTATTTTAACCAATCTTTGTATGGGCATTTAAAAATTACTGGCTTGTTATAGCTCTAATTATAGCTTTGCTCTGATCAACCGAAAGAAAATAAAATATAGACAGCAACTTTAAAAAGATCAGGGCGGGGTGGTGATGGTGGGGAGAGATTTTGGCTTTCTTGTAATTTTTCGCTAGCTAGCTTAAACTTGTCCAGTTCTACTCACTGCATGCTTGGCACAAAATAAACTTACTTTATATATCCAAGTAACACTCTCCTTCATCTTCAAAAATCCACTGATTGAACTGAGATTAAAGTATAAGCTTTCTTGTGGTTGAGGATTGTTGGCCAAGCTACAGGAGAGCAGGCTTGAAATCCTGATTTGTACGTATCTGGTAGGACAAGTCTTTGTTCTTTGATTTGTTACAAGAAACACTTGTAGAGTAAGTATGTCTGTTCCAGATTGACAGCTTTGCCTGCAACCACACATGGGAGGATGCGTGGAGGGCTGGACTACCTGGAGGGAGAAAGGTTTAGGATGAGAAGTGAGAGCAGCAAAGCTTCAAAGCAACTAGAAGGGAGCTCTGCTCAAGATTTGGTTACGAATCTGGCGTCCGTGTCCCCCGTCCTCCACACACCCATGCGCTTTTCAGTGTCTATGAGTGACAGGAGCTTATTTTACATCCCAATTGAGCAGTAATAACTCTAGAAAAATGACTAGCAGGAATACTTAACACTATTTCTTGCAACATTTTCAAGGTTTCTCTGTCAATTACTGACCCACCCTGACCTTTGGCTGTAATAGCTGCCCTGCGTATAGCATTATAGAGCTGCCAGATGAGGCAGATGACTTAACGTGTCAGAGCAGTGTTCCGGCTGTGGTACTATACTGGCATAGCATGCAAGGCACTTAGCTGCAGCAGCCCAAGGCCACGCCACCGTTACCACTCACAACAACAGAAAACACTAGCTTTCATGAGGAAATCATCGTATGAAAATTTTAAAGTTAGTGATACGTGTACAATGTCAATCACAGGAGTTTGGAAGATGCATCAGGCAATTTCTACATGTGGCTGTTGATACTGCAACCATTTTCATTCCTGAGTGATTTTACAGAATTTAAACTGTAGTTCTAACCTGATTCTTCACGATATCTCTGCGTTCTCGCTTGTTCCAGGCAGCTTGTTTTGTCATGTTTTCATAGAAAATACAGTAACGATATTTCATGGGTTTTTTGTGTACAAGTAGTGTTAACTGACCTACATTTTAATTTAATTTACAATAAGGGTTAATAAAGTTCTATTGTAACTTCCTTTGGAGCTTGAATTCTTGTAGTAGTTGTGATGTTTGGTGTTTTAGGCGTTCGTAGTCACTGTATTTTTAGGGTTTTATAAGGGTGTAAGGTTCTGCCACAGCAATAGGCAATGTGGCTATTTCTGGCTTGTAGGGTCTTAATTAAAGAAATACTTGGACTGGTATCCTAGTTTATGGGATAAAAGTCCTGTCTGCCACAAACTGAACTGATTTATTTTCATACCTGATAGTTGTTTGATAACACTGTTTAGTCAGCTGTGCTTGTGTCTTTGTTAAATGGACACCTTGGTTAGCAGAACTGAGGTGTTGCTTTGTCCTCTGGTACTGATGTGCTCATAACGGAACTGCAGTCACACCATTTAACTTTCCGTCATGGACTAAGGCTCTAAATCCTGAATGGGGAAGCTCACTTTAACTCCTGGGTAGCTAGATGCATGGGGTAATAAACCCACTAATCCACGTAGACAGCGTTCTTCAGTTTTCAGGAGTTAATGGGACAGCGTTTTCACACCAGCCTGGATCTGGGGGCAGAGGTAACCACAGCGCCTGCGCAGCAAGGTTTTTCCTACTTCCCTTGAAGGCTTCATTGCCCGCAGTGGTGGATGAGCAGGTGTTGTGTGACCTTCCCTTGTAGGCACCTTCAGCAGAGCCAGTGTATGGACTGGCTCTGCGGTCCTGCAGAATGACGCCTCTGCCCACAGGAATGCGTGTGGCTGCAGCGGAGCGGTGCTGAGGGGCCGCCTGGCTCCGGTCCTTCATCCCAAAGCGTGAGAGCTCCTCTGAAATGCCTCAGAAACATCACTCACCAAGTTGTTTGGCTTTTCAGTGTCCGTGTCAAAATATGATCCTCCTGGGTAGAAAGAAATGTTTGTATGCCTTTTTCATGTTCAGTGATAGCATCACCATTTGATTACAAAATATTTATGAGATGTGAATGATAATAGTCTGTGGTAGAAAAGACATTTTATCAGCTGTATCAGTACAAGAATTTTCTTAAGTGTATCATATACCTGTGGATAAAATACTAGATAATATTACATTACTTGGTATTATAAATAGAATTAGTTATAGTGGGAATGAGAGAGTTCCCCGGTGAAGTTAACTTAATTTTTTTACAAATTACTTACTAATCAGTTTTATATTTTTAGCTTTTATGTTACTAGCATTTAATTGTTCAGCAGAGGGAGGAGGAAGAGTCAAGTCTCATGAGCAGGAATAGAACTTCTGCAACATGCAATTGCAAAATTCAGTTTTCCTGCAGCAAGTAGTAGCTCATTCTATTTTTTTACTCCTCATTGAAAGAATTTCTATAAATAACATCTATGTCAATACCAACCTCCTGGATATAGGTTATGGGTAGATTTAGTTATTGCACCCGTGCAGTATAGCTACATGCCACAGCACTGTGTTTAGGTTCCTGAGGTAACTCTAAACCCAGAGGTGATGAAAGTGCATCATGTCTGTGCATCCACGGAGCTTTTTAAACCCTCTGAGAGGCCAGCGTGGCTGTGCTCTTTCCCCAGCTCCAGCTGCCACTGGCACTTGACATCCCTGGCTGTATGTAATGCTCTTTAACACTTTTTATATCTGTCCCAGTTTACCACTGTTTGTAACTTTAAAGCCTCTGAGGTTGAAATTAATTTTTTTTTTTTTTTAAGTTTTCAGTTTGGGCAGTTGCTTTTTGAGAGTGGAGGGTGAATTCCATTGCTTTACCAAAAATAATAACGGTATAAACATTAATAATTGAAATTTGCAACAATTTCTTTGGAATGGCTTATGCTTTGGAGCAGTGACTAGAGTTGTTGGGTAGGTGCCTCTTGCTTTTCCAGTTAAAATCTACCTTGTTTAGGGCAAACCCTGAGCTCTTGATAATAGGCATTTTTTAGGTTTAACGGAGGTTTGTAGGTAGACATTCTGTAGAATGACAAAATAACTCAGGTTGTAGGTCTCTAGCTAAGTCTTCTGCTCAAAGCAGGATGAGGTATGAGATCAGACCAGGTTGCTAAGGGCTTGATCATTCGAGTCTTGAAAACCTCCGAGGACGAAGATGGGACAACCTATCTGGGCAGCCTGTTACGCTGGCCTGGCTGTCCTCATGGCGAAAAGAAATATATTGAGCAAGGCTGGGAAAGGTTTCCAGTAGCTTCTTCCCTGGCTGCTGTGTCAGGAGCCAGAACCAAGGCTGAAGGAGAAATTTTCTTTAGTTGCAGTATTCTTCTGCTGGGGCTTTCAGTGAGAAAGCTCTCACTGAAGCACAGGCTGGCATCAAGATGGGCTGAAGAAGGGAGAGGTGTGTTATATGGGAGAAAAGAGCAACAGAATGGCAAGGGGCAAATCTCTGGGGCACAGGACCTGCAGTCTTCGGAGCATTTCTCTGGGGCCTGTTTTTTAGCCTGTGCCTCATCTCCACTGACGGTCCATCCTTGGAGGGGGGAGCTCCGTGCCTTGTTTGCGCTTGGTATAGGCGTGCTCACAGGTGGACACAGTGGAGAGGAGGTCCTCAGACTTTCCACACTGCCTTTTTGGAGTGTGTATTTCACCCTCTGCCTCATCCAGTTTGAGAACTGCTTTTAGGCAGGAGGGGGACGTGTCACTGTGCCTTGCCTGGGGTGGAGGGTGAGGGTGGGTGGAGGTGAGGGTGCAGCAGAAAGCGCCGGGCGGTGGGGAGGACGGCGGGCAGCCAGCCCCAGCAGGCGCCAGAGGAGACGCGCTGCCACTACGAGAGGCTCATAGCTGTGATCTGGCGCCTGTCCTGCTGCGAGGTGGCAGCACAGCCCATGGCAGCCGCGGGCTCCTTCTGTTGTTCCCGGCACTGCTTGCTGCCCACTGGGCTTGCCCGGGTCACTGCTCCTGGCCACAGCCCCACACCGGTCCCCACCATTTCCTCGCAGGGGATCTTCTCAGACACGTTACCTGCCCCTCTCCAGAGCATGCCTCCCTCCAGAGAGGAGGAGAGGCTGGGATTCCCGAGCTCTGCCGACAGCAAAGCTCTCTAGAGCCAAAGTGTGCCCACAGGCGTTGGTGTCCTGTTGGCACTGCCAGCAGATGTCCTTGATGACCGAGCTGTGAGAGCCCAGGTCTGTTTTTTATGGGGCACGGACAGATGATGGGCCGTAGGCTCGTGTGGGTCTGCAGGGATGGGAAACAGCATCTGTGCAGAAGGTGGAGGTCTAAATCCAGCCCCCAGAAAAGAGGAAATTTCATCAGATTTCCTCCCTTGCAGCTGTTAAGAAGATGGAGGGGTGGGAGGAGGACAAGAAAGCGAGTCTACAATAGACTACTTCTGAAATATGTTACTTTTTATTTCTAAAAGTAGTCTGATTTTTTTTTTCCCCTCTGTTGAATGTGCCATTTTCTAGATCTTTTATGCATTAGAAGCACTGTGCAGTGGCTGATTGGTTTGCTGCAGATTTTTCTTGATTTGCCTACTGGGAAAGCGGACGTATGGTGGAAGCTGCTAAATAGATCAGCTGAAGCGCTACCCTTGTTTTGACAGTGTGGTTTTAGCTCTGCAGCAGCCTTGTCCTGGGTCAGGAAGCTGGCTTTTCAAAGCCATTTGGATTATTGGCTCAATACGGTCTCACCATAATTTTCCAGACCTCTTGTAATAGCGTTTCAAGTATTTCATTACCTTTAATACTGCTTCTGGCTTTTCCTTCCAGATAACAGATTGTTTAGACAACCGTGAAATAAAGGAAGTATTTAATTACTTTGCCACTTTTCAAACCCTAGTATGTGCTATGTACTCACTAATGCATACGTTTCTGTGTTATTCTGGAAGAGGAAACTAGGGGTGAAATGTATGCTTATCTCCAGCTAACACAATCCAAGATATCCTACAATTTTAAAAGCTTGTAGGAGCTATTCCAAACCAACCACATTAATGGCTGCAGATGAACGGGTTCAAAAGGAGATTAAAGCCCAGCGATTCGACGCCCAAGTGGTGTGTACTGCTCCGAAACCTCCTCCCCAGCTCCCTGCTGGGCTCTAAACCCGCCTGGTTCGAACACATCACAAAGAAGCAGCAAGCACTGCCTTGAGGAACTAACGCACACTTCTGTCTCCACTGTGCTCACTGTGTTTCTGCTGTGTTCTTCTCCGCAGGCCTCCCCGGTGGAAGCAGACCGAGCCGCCCGCCAGCAGGTCGAGGCCAGCCCTGGAGGTGGGGGACCTGCGAGCCCGGCGTCCCCGTCCCCAGGTGGGTTGTTGCTGCCACCCTCGCCCCTGCCCTTGCCCACCCCGGGCTGGGGTTCAGGCCCACCCTGCAGCAGGACTCCGATAAGTGCATCTGCAGCGGCACCAAGAGGGTTTATTAGAAAACGCAGATGATGTCAGAAGTCTCTACATAAGAAAGAAATTTTTTACAGTAAGAACGATCGTTCGCTGCAACAACCTCCCCAGGGATGTGGTAGAATCCCCATGGCTGGAGGTTTACAAGGTGCGACTGAACAGGGTGCTAGACAATCTCATCCAGGCTCCCTGTCCCGTGAAAGGTGGGACCAGATGATCTTTTGAGGTCCCTTCCAACCTGGGCTGTTGAAATGACACACCTGACTGCATGTTGCTGGGGACGCGAGTTGTCTGCTTTGCTGTTTGTCTGCGTGAAAAGCTGGTGCCACAGCGTGCTGTAACCAGAAGGCAATCAGGGCAGAAACTGTCCGTCAGTAATAGCTTCTGTTTAACACTTTTTTTTTCCCCACAAGACATTAAGAAATGGGGAAGGAGAATAAGACGGGACACTTCAGTCCTCGCAGGGGCTTTAAATGCACAGTCCTGATTTTCCGCTTTAAAGCTTTTAAGCATGATTCCTGATCTGGCAAAATTTGAAGCTACTTTCCTCAAAAGGGTGTTTCTGAAACATTACCTTTGAGTACATGTTTTAACTACTGCCTGCTATCATACTAAGTTCATGGTCTTTTTTTGTTTTTAATTTTTTAAAAATATGTCTGTCAAAGTTCAGCTTGGTATGGGTAAGTAAAAAGTAGTGTTTGAAGTAGGTATTTAAATGAGATCTCTGGCTATAATTGGTGTATAAGCATAATGCTCCTGTTTGTTGAGGATAAACGTGACTTAAACAATTGAGCTTTGCCCTCAAACGTGCTGGGGCGCCATTCCCCCAAAGTAAGAAAGAAGCATATCCAGGCTTTTCTTGATGTGCTGCAAGACTCTGAGGCACATGGGCTGTTAGCAAGGGCTCATCAGCTGACTTAATTACTATGGCTCATATGCCAAAGCACAGAGGTTAACAATCTTGAATTGCACCTGGCAGATAATGTAGAAGCTGCAATCTTGTGGTGAACCAACCAAATTCTCTTCTCAAGAGTCAGCAGTGATGAGCTGGTGATATTTGTCTACAAATCACAAAGCCGCCTTGTGTCAGGCTCCACACCTGTGAGAAATGCTAAATATTAAGTATTTATAGCAAAGTTTAATATTGTCTGCCAAGAAAAACTGAGATAACATTGCAAAAGCTGAAATGGGAAAGGAACATGGATTTTCATTATGTCTGCTTTGGACGGATAGATACGGTCCAAACCGTGTGACGTTGTTGTAGAATAAGCAACCTCCTCTGCTGTTCAGTACCAGCCAGATACTTCATTGCTGTGACCCCTATGCCACTAATGGTGTGGGAACTGCTGCAAAGTGGTGTGCATCTGCCAGGCAGCAGGAGCAGCTCTTGTCTCTGCTTGTGTGCAGGTTCTTAGAGGAGCCTTGGCGTGCATCTCTACAGGATCTGAAGCTGAAATTCTGTTTTAGGTAGTTAGAGAGATGTCTGGGTGCTTGTGCACTGCCTGGGATGCTGGAAACTGCTCTGCTTCCAGTGGTGGTACCAGCTGACAGTAACATAGCTGTCACAGTCCTCAGCTGTAGGCCCGTGTGCTGCTGAGTCCTTCTCCCATAAACCAACATAAACCTGTTGGGTTTTTTGAAGAGCTGAATGCTATCCAAGTTATTCCAGTCCAAAGCTTCCTCTTAGTACAGTTTCTTTGCTTTCTGATGCTTGACTGACGTGGTT
The DNA here is from genome assembly GCA_008921705.1 of Burhinus oedicnemus. NCBI lineage: Eukaryota > Metazoa > Chordata > Aves > Charadriiformes > Burhinidae > Burhinus > Burhinus oedicnemus. The sequence goes on along the minus strand of VFFE01008529.1, from coordinate 102,732 downwards.
TAGTGGAAGTAGCCAAGCTGGAATACCCTCCAGTGCTGACAGACCATGTTAATTGTGGTGTAGCTACTTCTCTGGGTAGCATCTTAGCATAGGATTCATCACACAACTTCAAGAATCGGCAGCAAAGAGATTTGTAACTCAATAAGCATGTTGTTACGTGTAGGCATGTTATAGCTCATCTCAGCCAAAGAGAAATGTCTGAAATAGTTTGGGTGACTCTTCCCCAAGAACTGCCTCTCTGTCTTTGTTGACCATGAAGGGTGTCCTATGGTGGCCAGGTCAAGTACAAGCATCTACATTTTATCAGGTGAATTTCACCCTTAAAGCCTTATCTTCTCCGAGAGATTAATTTTGCCGGTTTTGAAGAACAAAGATTTTTTTTTTTAAAACATCCAGTTTATGGGCTCACAAGATATCCAGTAAGAAATTGGATTGTAAGAAATAGGTCTGCACTTTATTTGAAAAAATCTCTTAACCTTGCAACATTATTTCTTGTATGTGTGGATTAGGTTCAGATCAAAAGCAGTTCAAGTCAACCGCAGTTTGTGCCAGCCCTGTTGTGAAGAGATTAGAATTTCTTCCCAGTCCTGTCCCTTCAGAGGAAGCTGCTTCAAATGAGAAAGATGTGAAGAAACCTGAAATGGACCAGCAGAAGGAGGCAGAGCTCGCTGCTACACTGGAGGTACATACAGGCAAGAAAGAGACGGAATGAAAAACAAGACAAAAAAGAAGAAAGATCTCACAAGGAAATGTTTATTGTGCAAATTGGTATTTTTCTCTATATAATGTTACATCAGGAGTTCATTCAAAACAGTATGCCAGGGAATGACCCTGGAGGATGGTTTCTGTGCCAAACCCTATGGTCATCACCCTCAGTAAGTTTGCAGATGACACCAAATTCGGCGGGAGTGTTGATCTGCTTGAGGGTAGGAAGGCTCTGCAGAGAGATCTGGACAGACTGGATCGATGGGCTGAAGCCAACTGCATGAGGTTTAACAAGGCCAAGTGCTGGGTCCTGCACTTGGGTCACAACAACCCCAGGCAACGCTACAGGATTGGGGAGGAGTGGTTGGAAAGCTGCCTGGCAGAAAAGGATCTGGGGGTCCTGGTGGACAGCTGGCTGAACATGAGCCAGCAGTGCGCCCAGGTAGCCAAGAAGGCTAACGGCATACTGGCCTGTATCAAGAACAGTGTGGCCAGCAGGAGTAGGGAAGTGATTGTGCCCCTGTACTCAGCGCTGGTGAGGCCGCAGCTTGAGTCCTGTGTTCAGTTTTGGGCGCCACAGTACAGGAGGGACATTGAGGTGCTGGAGCATGTCCAGAGAAGGGCAACAAAGCTGGTGAGGGGTCTGGAGAACATGTCTGATGAGGAGCAGCTGAAGCAATTAGGATTGTTTAGTCTGGAGAAGAGAAGGCTGAGGGAAGACCTTATTGCTCTCTACAACTACCTGAAAGGAGGTTGTAGTGAGATGGGAGCTGATGTCTTCTCCCAAGTAACTAGCAATAGGACAAGAGAAAATGTGTTCAAGTTGTGCCAGGGGAGGTTTAGGCTGGACATTAGGAAAAATTTTTCACTGAAAGAGTTATCAAACCTTGGAAGAGGCTGCCCAGGGAGGTGGTTGAGTCGCCATCCCTGGATGTGTTTAAAAGTCACGTAGATGTGGTGCTTGGAGACATGGTTTAGTGGCAGACCTGGTAAAGTAGGGTCAATGGTTGGACTAGATGATCTTAAAGGTCTTTTCCAACCTAAACGATTCTATGATTCTATGATCAGAGAGTTCCCCCTCCAAAGGAACTCCCCAGTGTCTGCTTGCAGCATTTGAACCTGTAGACTGGCTGGAGCAGAAATGAGAACTTAACCTACAAACCCCAGTCCCACTGCGTGCTGGGAGGGCAGAGTATCCAGAAGTTGTAGACAGTGGAGCTTACCCTCTTAGTCCTCTTGAAGTGCTGAACAAGGGCAGGTGGTGGCAGAGGTAACAAATGCCCGTGACCATACTACTCTGTCAGGTAAGTTAGGTGTTGGTCCTGGGTTAGGATCGGCTTTGGTGTGCAGGGCAGTGGGAATGTCAACAACAAACAGCTACCAGTTATTTCCAGGACTTCAGTACTGCAACTCCATGTTGTAATTCTGGAGATAGAGGCTTCGTCTTTGATAATTTTGATTCAGAAAATAAGTAGAAAGGGTTTAAGTTAACCTTTGCTTGAACCTGCTGATTTTTGAATGCTGGTTTCTGCTCCCAAATGTCTGAACAGGTGATGAAACCAAAAGCCCTGGAACAAGAGGGAAGCGTAGTATTGCCATTTTTAAAGAAACTACCTGAGACCAGCCAAGTTACTCTGCAGAATTCTGGTCTACAAGGTGAGCAAATGGCGTTTGGAGAACTCAGATGGACAGTAACTGGATATGTGTGTGCGGTGTTCAGGGAGAATTACCTAATCAATGACCTGGAAGGTTTTGGAGACAAAATGGTTACTTTCTAGTTGCATCTGACTGATATTGGTAGTGTGGCTTCTGTGATGCAAAAGACTTTTCTGGCTGTTCCCCTTAAACACAATAGCAGAATTGTGACACAAAGAGTGGGGCAGGGAGAGCCCTATCTTGCACTTACCTGACCTAGCAATAAAAGGTGTATTATGTCAACAAGTATTATGTTTTATTAGTACTGCTGCTCACAGACAGAAATGGCTTAGCAATTGGTTTTATTGCACAATAAAAACTTCTGGAGATAAATTCTGTGCTCAGCTGCTCATGTGGAGCTCCTTTTCATAGATGAACAATACACATGTCTGGCCACATCCCTGAATTTGACCTGTGCCCATCACAAGTTCCTACAAAGCAGAACTTTTTTTCTGGCCTTCATGACAAAGTTTTGCTTGAGATTGTTTAGTCGTTTGATTTTATATTGATTTTAGAGATGCATATTTGTAGATATCGTGAGAGAGAGAGAGAAAAATCATCCAAAGTTTTCTTCGCCCTGAGAACTTACTAGGTTGTTGGTTATGTCTAGGTAATACACTGATTAGCCTAGTGTTTTCAAGATTGAACTACTGAAGGTGATCCACTGTGGAAAACAGGATTATCTGAAAAGGAATAGAAATCTCACTTAAGTGGGGAGGTGCTTTCCAAACAGGCTTTGAGAACAACATCATTTTATGTTAGGCATGAATCAAGTAACAGATTGTAGGTCTCTCTCCTATTTTCCCAGAGACGCTGAGACACTTGGCTGCTCTCTAGTGTTCACAGCATGTAAAGCGCTGAAAGGATCACATAATCCTTTAAAAATGCGTGTCTGCAGTAGGAACGAATGCGAGCACCACGCAAAGACTTGAAGGGGTGGCAGCCCTTGACTAGCATTAGTGTGCTAGAGCTCTCATGTGAGATTAGATGCCACGTTAAGACATTAGCATTTATATGCGGGCAGTCTGTGTGACCTGCAGGTCCGTTGTAAGCTAGCTGCGATGGGCCAAAGTAGTCAAAATCCCTCTCGTGGCCGAGGCGGCTCGGGTCTGAGAGTCCGTCATCGCCTTTTGACCGCGCTGTGTTTCTTGTTTTGTCTCCGTGCCGTCGCCTGCAGAGCCGCCCCGCGGGGCCGCGGTTCCGCTTAGGGTTCGCAACAACTGGCGGCGCTCACAGTTTTTCTCGCAGTCAGGTAAACGCGGCGCTAAGACCAGCTTCAGCCCTTCTGCTGCCTCCAGTCGTAGGTGTCTTCGGACGTGGGGCGGGGGTGAAAGCTGATGATCACGGGGACTTGTTCTACCTCTCGCTTTCGTAGAAAGTGTCTATTCCTGCTGCACAGTTGACAAAGAGCTGTTGGGTTGCACGTTGTTGTGATGCTCTGGTTTCAGGCACCCAAATGAAATCCCTTGCCTATAAATACCTTTTCCTTAATTTCTTTAAATCAGCCTCATTTTCAAAGGCATTTGGATAGAAAATGGCAATGGCTCTCTTCGTAACTGTGGCTCTTGAATAGTGTAGTCCCATCCTTTTAGCTTTGCTGTGCTTTTTCCTTCCTTGCGCTGAATCACGAAGGGAAAAGTAGATCAAAGTAGATAGCACTCAGAGTCTGAACACTGCTAACGTCTGTGGCCAGAAGTAGATGGCATTAGCTAGTGGTAGAGTAGAACCTGATGTTAGTTAATATTGTGCTCCTCTATACCCAGATAAAAAGTAGTTTTGTTGGTGATGGGTATAATCTGTTTTTCTGGTTTATTCGCTTGCGATTCGTCCTTGCATTTGGTTGTGGGAGCAAATAGGAAACTAACATGAAGCTTTCTTATACAGATACATTGCAGCCTAAGCACTTCTTGCTGTGTTAAATTTAATTTTTCGTTTTTCTGTTTTGTTTTTCTTTTTTTTTTTTAATAGCTGATTCTGATAGTGGTGACAAATCAAATGTGAGTACCTTTTTTGCATCATTGCTTGGTTTAGAGATATGTGCTTAGCAAAGTGAATTTTTTAAGCAAACGGTCTTGTAACATCCCCAGTCGTGATAAGAACTTTTTTCTCATGGAAATAAGAAAGAAAAAATACCCAAATCAAGACTTGGTCTGAATCTGAAATTCATGTGTTCTTCCCTTGTCTGGAAGGAATACTGGCTATACAGTACTGGTTTGCTGGAACCACTAAAGCTTCATAATCTCAAAATAATATGTAACTCCAAGTTATCCATTCTACCTTAAATGCGTAGAAATTACAGACCACAATTCTACTGTCTTTGCAATGGAAAAAAACCCAAAATCCACCACCACAGAAGTTACACTAAAGTACACGGTATTTCGTATTCTGTTTGTCACGTAAAAATAGACATATGCTCTTCCTATCAGATTCTAATATGACTCTTAGTGGAAAGGAATAAGACATCAAGTGTCTAAAATTGCCCTTGATTATAAGGATTTTAAACATGTAAATGTATCATGTAATGGGATCCTTACTGAAGCCTGAGATTTTATTTCATTATGGATAAAAATTTAAAACAAGGTTGTTGTGCTGGCAGCCAGATGACGTGAGAGAATATATTTTACAATCACAAATTGCTTTGCATGTTGCGCAGAAGATTATAGTAAAGAAAAATAGAGATTTTCTTTAAATTTGAGTACCTGCAGGTATCTCTGTTCAGTGCTGCTTAGAGCTTTCAGATCTTTTTCCCTTTTTTCCCCTCCAGCTGAACTTTCCCAAGCCTTTCTTTGCAAACCAAATGATTATTTTGTCACCTGGATACCTGTGGGCAATCCCAAGTGTCAGTGAAGCTAAGAATATTATCTGCTAACTGAGAGAGCCATTATCTAGTTCTCAATTTCCCATTTTAACATCGCTGCCAGGAGTGGGTCAGATGAAGTGCAGCTTTCTCTGGCAGCCTTGTGAAGTATAGTGTCAAAGTCTAATAACTTGGTTTTCCTTCATGCAAGCGTTTCAATTTCTGGTCCTGGGATCCAGAAGAAGAGCGAAAGCGCCAGGAAAGGTGGCAGCATGAACAAGAACGCTTGCTTCAGGTAAGGAAGAAACTACATGTCTTCCACCATGTGGTTCATCTGTTGAATTGTCCCTTTGGACAAAAGTTAGGCATTTCATATCATGTTTTCCACGTCCTCTGTGAATGCTTGAGCGAATTCTGTGGCAGATGAGCAATAAAATGAGCATACATGCATGTTCTCTGTGATTTGGGCACTCTTACATCTCCCTTCCGCACTCAGTGGAAAGACCAAAAGGACTTAGTTCTGGATTCCAGTACGGAGTTAAACCAAACATTTAAAGTATGTTGAGCATAGACTGTGAGACTTTTAACTACTTGGAGGCTTTTTCTCGAGACTGACAATTTGCTGACCCTGCCGCCTATGTAGCTCTTCTTTAAAACAATGGTCTTAATAGATTTTTGTAGACTTCTGCTTTGTTCACAGGTTCTTCCTGGAAAACATCAAACTAAATTTGGACGTGAAGGGTTTGGGGTTTTTTTTGTGAGGTGGTAAACCCCCTCAAAACAACCACTGGTTTTGCCTGGTGCTGGAGTAAGCTGTAAAAGGTCTGGTTTTGTGTCCTGGTTGGGAGAAGTGCAGTGGGCCTGTGAATTTGAATTTCCCCATCAGTCAGTAGTGTCTTTTGAAACTGTGATTAGGTTTGGTCTGAAAGAAATCATATCTTTCCTCCATGTAACAGAAGAGCAAACAACCATCACAGGATGGAGAATAATAAAATGGAGTCTTTTAAGAATGACTTGTGTGTTCCTCTACTGCTTTCTTGAGATTATTTCTTTTTAGCTAATATCGTTGTTTCCTCTTTAAATGGTGTAAAATTCTTGTACTAATTTTTCTGGCATATGTGGGTGTTCTCTCAATAGTAAATGCATCTCTTCTGGATTAGGCAGATGTAGTTTCTAATTTGAACAGGATTTGGAACTGGTGTAGACAGGATATGGAAGTCACCCCAGTCTTCCCCGTATTCAAACCAGTTCTGTCAAACAATTTTAAAGATCTCTTTGAGATAATTTTTCATGCAAAACTATGTGAAAACAATTCTCAAGAAATAATTCCATTGGGGAGGAAAATAAACTACTTGGTTAATTATAAGCTTACCCTCTTCAAACCTTGACACACTAGTATCTTTACACATGTTTATCTTTTAAACTTGCACAGATATTCATCATTCATTAAATTGTACTAGCATCTCTCTTAAATTCATACCAGTATCTGCAAAACCTTGCTACTTTGCTGAAGTTATTAATGTAAAATCCATGCCCAAGTGTTTTAGGATGTGTGATAGGTTTTTGGAATTCTTAATACTGTATAATAAACAAGGAATTATTGAAATTGTTGAGCATATATTTCATTTCTGACCAAAGATTTAAAAACTTCAAACAAACTAAACTTCATCTAGTATGTTAAAAGTTCCTTGTGGTTTGAAGGTGTTAAATGTAAGTGCTAGAAACAAGTGGAGAGAGGAGGAAAAGCAGCTTTTTTTGACACCCATGGATGTTTCAAATTTTTATCTTCCTATTTCATCATATTTCTGATTAAACCACTTTTAGCAGGTCCACTTTCACTGTGGAGATACTACAGAGTTTAATCCTAATACAGAGTGTTCTGAATTTACCTGTATTTTTATCCTTTTACAGGAGAAGTATCAGAAGGAGCAGGACAAGCTGAAAGAAGAATGGGAAAAGGCCCAGAGAGAAGTTGAAGAGGAGGAGCGTAGATACTATGAGGAGGTATAAGGCTCAAAGGAGGAGGTTGTTTACCAAATTTTTTTGTATTTAAATGCACCCACTTACGTAACTAAAAAAATCCCATCCCTAGATTAATTTATGAAAATGCTTCTCAAGGCTGAATTCTCAGGAGTATTATTTCTCTTAAACTCTACCATAGGCACTGAGGAAAAATATTTAAATATTTAGACAGGTATTCTCAGCATCTCCGCATAGGTGGAGGTGTCTTAATTGCTGTGCAAGTCAGGGTGAGTCAGTATGGTTGTGTCTGGGCACGCTCAGACTTCCCTCCGGAGGCAGAGCCTTGTGTGTTTTGGCATATACTTGGTGCCTGGACTTGGTGGAACTCCAGATGAAATTGTTGTCTGCCTTGGGCTTGATCATGTAGATATTTTGTAAATTAGCCTTGTTTTTTTTAAAAAAATAAAATTAGCAGGAGATGTTCAAAGCTTGCAGTTATAGACTATTAACAATATAAAAGACAGTGGGTTTCTTCTGTCATATGTGGGTCATTGTTGCAGGAAATTGGAAAATATTCATGTTTTCAGTTTAACTAGTTATACATTATGCAAATTGATGTCTTACCATCTGTGCCTGAGGGTCATACCTGTGATCTATAAGTTTCTCAAATACCATTTTTTTATATAAAATTTAATAGACTTGTGTTGTCAGAAACAGTGGTGCCGTCCCAATGGAGTATTCTTTCCAGTTTTGGACATCCCGTCTCAAAGATGGTAGTCGTGCAAGGAAAGGGACTGCAAAACCTTGAAGCAGATTAAAATTGAGGTGTTACCATTATTCTTGGTACCACAGGTCCTTACCTAGCCATCTAAATATGACATGTAGCCAAACTTTATGGTTCTACTTTTTAAGCTCATAGTTGACATTCTGTATTTTTAACCCCTACTCTCTCCTGATCCTCTTTTTTTAGGAACGTAAGATAATTGAGGATACTGTAGTTCCATTCATTGTTTCTTCAAACTCTGCTGAGCTCCTCTCCTCTTCGTCCTCTACCACTGAAGGAAACAAGACAGTGGTGAGTTTCTCATGGAGTAGTGAGGCCATAAAGACTAAGCCATCTTCAGTGCAAAGTGTCATTCTTCACTAAAGGCTAGGAAGGTCTGGGCACAGTCAGAGTATTCCCTGGATCCCTTCTCTAACTGATGATACCTCAGAGTGCTATAGCTTCTATATTTTTACAATGGAAGAGTCATACTCCCAAGCAAACTGCTATCATCCCATTTTGGACCAGAGCAGAGGGTGATACTTTCTCTCTTTGCAGCTGCTTCTTTTCTTTAACTGGTGCTGTGAAAAAAACATCACCTGTTTCTGTTTGTTTTCACTACCTTCTCTGAAGTGATTTCCCTGCATCCAAAAACTTGAGTGTAAGACAGTGCTTTAAGCATATCTGAGGTGACACTGAATCCTGCCTCCCCACTTTTCCTCCTTTTCTCTCCCATCATCCATCCTAGAAAGCAGCAAAACAAATGGAGGAATGTTCACTCTCTTATTTTTATTTTTTTTATACTTATGCGGCACAAAATGTTTAACTCAATGCATCTAGCATCTAATTAAATAAGTGTTTGCCAGAGATCAGAGAATGACACCCCAGATGAGATCAGTAGAATAAATGTAGGATTCCCAGACATAATTTTCTCTTGCCTAAGGCACCCACACCCAAGAAGTCATCTGCCTTTTTCCATTCAACTCCAGGATTAGGTGTACTGTATCATCTGGTTTCCTTTCACCTTTCCTGCCCCCTCTTATCACTCATCCCTGTGCAGGGGCATCAGCCATGGCCCATTTTCCACACGGCTGTGTAGCAGTAACTTCCTGGGTGGAGTTGCTTCTGCCACGTTCATGGCAGTGCCTGCACCCAGAAGTGAAGGATCTCACACCATGACTTACTCAAGCTTCACCAGTCGGGTATGACCCACTCCAGTACCATTTTGGAATTAGTACCGATGTTGCCGTTTGAGAATGCCCAGAGCATGTGAGTGATGCCCCTAGGCAGAGGTAGCAAGCTGAGGTCCCTCACAAAGTCCTCCCATGTCCAATGGGAGACCGCCTAGACTTTCAAAGTCATTGCCAAAAATATGTAGTGGGAAGTTTTATTTTTCATCCTGAACACCGTCTCATAATTGGTCAGTCCCGCACTTTTTTGTTTCGCACTCAATTTAATACTATTAGATGATTGTTTTAGCTGAAGTCTTTGTTAAATCTAAAGTTAGCCTTACCAAGGTCAAATGATTCCACTGTATAATGTGAGATGTTCTTTACGATAATGAGGTGTGTGGTATATCTGGGGGCAGCCTGTGCTTTTCTCATGCATGTGCTGATGCCGAATTCAAGGGAAGCTCCTTGTTCCCTCCCCTGCTGTCTCCTAGAACACAACTGATTCAAACAGCTCTCCAGAGGAAGGCAAACAAAAAGAAGTTACAAGGCAGAAAAAGCTGCTCTGGGAGCCGGACAGTATGCCATCTCTGAAAAGCAAGGAAAATGAACCCCGTCAAGAAAAGAGGAGGTATGGATCAAGCCTGAGTGTTTCTTAGCCCGGTGGAGCTTTTTGTTCTATAGACTTCTGGGATGTCACATCTGCCCATGATTGATGCTGGACCATCAGCATCTGGCAGCCTGGTGATAGGTGTAATATGTCCCTATCAATATTCACTTGCCAGAGGCTTACCCATATACGGCAACGTGCAGTGCTAGTTTTGCATATCGGAAGGCTTGCCTTTTCAGCATATGGCTTTGCTGAAATTGTCACATCAACCAGATCGGAGCACAGATAGCTCAGACATCTCTGTGTGTCACTGCACTGTGTCTTGTGTACAAGCTTCACAAGCCGTTTGGAGGAGTAAAGGAGCAGTAGCTGTTTTCACTCGGAATCTGTGTGAGATTGCCTGGCTATCTTGGAAGTGCCGTACCCTCACTTGCCAGGTGGTGTTCAAAGTCCTGGTCTTTGCCCAACTGCTAATAACAGCTTTCACAAAGATGAGAAGCATCTGATGATGCTCAACACTGGATAGAGAACACTGAGAAAAGGTGTTTCTCTGGCAAATAAGCCATTTTCCACGAATCTGGAATGATCGTTCATGCGTGTAAGTGGCAGTGTGTGAGGGAAGCAGGAAGACTTGGCATGTTTGGAGGCTTGTTAATTCATGACTCTGCATTGCTTTGTCATCGCTGACACAATAACAGAAATCTTGTTGCAAAAAATAGACTGATATTCAAAAGTCTGATTTTGCCATTATATTCTAGGTGGAATTTTTCCTGGCTTTATTTATACAATGTGACTTATTTTTATTGGCAGTGGAAATAAAGTGCTCTCGGGACACCCAGAGACGGGTATCTTGAAAGGAGGTGAACAGGAGCACCAGGTGACGGAGCGCAGCTCGCCTGCCAGGCTGAATCTGCCGTTGACTCAGGGTGAGAGTCAGGACTCTTCATGCGCATGTATTCTTTTCCAAATAGAAATCTCACAGGTATTTACAGTGGCTTGAAACCTAACTCAAAGAATTTTGGAAATTACCAGTACATGTACAGCTTCAAAATTTGAATGTCTCAGATGCAAAGGGTCTTTTCTTTTAGTAAAGATAAACGTATTAAGATGAAATTTAAAATCTTATTTTCATCAGAGGTGAGCGTTTCAGCTGCAGGTAAAATCTCGTTTACACCTGCACGTTCACAATAGTAGTTAAACACAGTTATCTTCCATCTTTTATGTAATCTTGCATACATATAGGATTTATCTTGATACAGAGAGCATATTTCTAACACTTATCTTATTTTTGGACAGCTAATTAGATTCTTTATGTCCATTTCAGTCCAGTAAAAATCACTACCTGTGATGTGTTACCTTTTCAAGCCAAGTCTAAAGTGACACCCGTCTCGATTTTGTCATTAGAAATATCTGATAACATTTAAAATTAATAGATTTTTTTAAGCTCCCACAAGTATTGGTGTTTTTTGAATGAAGGAATTTCCCTAACGCATTGTTGTCAACAGGGTGACCCCAAAAAAAGGCAATTTCACTAATTTAGCACAAATATCTAATGCAAATGAACAGTGGAAAGTAAATAATTAGAACTAAAGACAGCAACTGTAGATTTTCAAATCAAGTTTTAGATTTTTATCTTCAGTCTAGCATAAAAATTAATGATTCTAAGAAATGGAATGCCTATGAATAGTAAAGGTTTCAATGTGCTTATTTGATCCAAATGCAAATTCAGTTCATTAAATTCAGCAGGTTTGCTTTCCCTGGCACGATTTTATTGTATTAGTGCTTTGATAAAGGTTGCTGAAATAAAGAAAGCAGAAGATATTACCCAGCAATCCGTCCTTGTGGATTTGTAGTAGTGATTAAGCAAACTTCAAAGGTTTGACAGTTTTTAACTTCTGCTAATCAGGCTTTTTTCTAGGTTCTTTTCATCAGCTTGGTCCCCTACAACTATTCTGATAGCTCCTTTCTTGCCCCTTAAAGCATCATATACTAGCTCTCTCCTTAAGTCCTTAAACTAGGGTGGGTTTTTTTTGTCTGGATAACAAAAATAGGGAACGGGCCTTTCACAGGCCCCAGTAAAGTTTTTCTTCTCCTCTAAGCCAGGTGGTTGGTGCACAGCAGAGTAAGGCTCTCCCCAGCCTGTGAGCCACAAAATTTGTCTGGAAGGATCCAGGCGGTGCGCTGTGTCTCAAAGATGGGGTGGCCGGCTGCCTGGGCATCACACAGGTCACTGCGTATTGCTGGGAGGCTGTTACTGTCACTGAGCCTTCCGCAAGCATCTGAAACGCAGAAGGAAATTACAAGGGAAGTGTTCTGTTTATCAGTAGGCTCATGGAGAGCAGTGACTACACCACCTTCCTCTTGCTGCTGAGAGGTTTGGATCCCCAGGCACCACGGGAAGTTTCTGTCTCTCTGGTGCTTCCTTACTTAGGACAGAAATACTTTATTTTCCCAAGTGCTACTTGTGGAGGGCTGGTTGACCTCTCCCTTTCCCCCTTAAGAAACTGAGATTCAGCAGCAGGGCAGGCCACGTGTATGTGAAGGTAATGCAGGGGGACATTGTCCCATAGAGGTCTTCTGGTGTAGCAGAGCCTGCCTCTGACTTTGTGGGGGGTTTCTGAGAACTTATTTTTAAGTAACAGTACATCTCATGTCTCCTTTATGGTGTGCCCACAAGCTGTGCTGGTCTATAAGTATTGACAAAAGCATTTTATCACAAGTGTTGAGATTTCCCCACCTCCCATTGCAGACATCTCCTGGAATCAGCAATTGCTGACAAAGCAGTCCCCGCATCGTGCAGAGGACATTCGGCAGAGACCGCTCCTGGGCCAGAGTGCAGGACAACAGCTGAGCTCCGCAGGAGAAACACGGAGGTGAGAATGTACAATAAAGGTTATTGCAGAGGTTCAGAAGTCCTGCTCACTCTGTTCTCCCTTATGTTCCTGCTCCACATTCTTTATCGGTTAAGTTTCATGGGTAGTCCTGCAGTGTGCAGACACCTTTGATTCCTGATTTTCCCACCAAGACTGCTAGTGTTTATCCACTTGGTTTCTCATTCCGGGTACCCCAGTAACTAGTTTCATGAGGGAAGACACCTCCTGCTAGACATTCTCTGTTGTCTTTCTCCTTAGCTCTTTAAACACTCATCTGCGTAACTGTTCATATGCTTAACTAGTTTTAAGTCCTTAAGACAAACGTTTACAGCTAGTAAGTGCCTAAATATCAGGGTGGGAATGTCAGGTGAAGTCTGCCTCTTTGAAGTTAGTATCCGAGAGCTTTGTTCTGCAGCTTCTAAAAACACATTGATTGCTACTTTCTAGTTCTTCAAGGATTATAGCTTTTAAAAGAAGATACATAGAGGTTAATATTTTCTTCCTGCTATACATTTGGTGAGGTTTTTTTCTTCTCTGATACTTTGCCTTGTGTTTTTGAGTGAGCATTACTAAAAAGTAACACCATTTTTTTCAGTAAACAAGGGATATGTTTACCTAATATTTGCAAAAAGTGTACCTGTGTAACGAGAAAGGAGTATCTGTTTTCATTAGCATATATATGAACACTGTCTCCTGCAAAATACGTGCTACCTCTATGAAGCTTGTATCCAGTCAAAATTAATGTAGATTGAGGTTTGATTACCTAGTCCTCATAACACACTGCTCGTGTGTGTTTGAGAAAATTGGTATTTAATCTGTAAACAGCTTTAAGCAGTGAAAGGTTGAATCGATCCCATGACTTCTGATAACAAAAACCATGCTTGGCTTTTCCCACCAAATTCTTGCAGAGTAGAATGGATAACAAGTAGTAATAAACCACTTTTCAGTGTTGGCAGCTTCCTTTTCACTCAGTAAAGGGCACAGACCCTGCATGAACAGCTCTACGTTTGCTGTACCAGCGTGCTTCTGAGCACATCCCCCGGGCAACAGAGAGTGCAAGGCGTTGTGCCTTGGCTTCATCGTGGTGTGAGCTACATTGGGTTGATAGGTGGTAGGAGCCTGCACATGGCTGATTACCTTGTGAGTTACCTGACTAAGCAATAGCGAGCAGATCGAGACTCCAAACCAAGAACACGTGCTGTTTTTCACTGCGTCAAAATGGCAGTGGACAGCAAATTTATCTCTTGTTTTCTTTAGATAGAATCTTTAGAGCTGGGAATCCTGAAATGCACCACCTGGAATTTCTCCATAAAAATCCCTCTGCTTTCACTTGTTCTTCAGCTATAGTAACGCATTTTCTCTCCTGTATTTTAGGGCAGGCTATCATGAGAACTTCCGATCTGGGCCATCGTCTCCCTGCTCTCCTACTGCTCCGAGTCAGTCACCCAACAGGTACAAAAGGTCAATAAGGAATTTTGCAGACCGAATACATCTTGTAGTTGCTGGTGAACTGCTGCAGTGTAAATCACACTAGTATTATGTGGATGCACTATTAGTTCTTCTAAATGTTGCAATTCATAACCATCCACATAATAAACATGTCACTCCCTCTCCCATATTTCTTGCCTACTTCAGCAGTACTGTTGTGTTTTAAAATAACACAGTTCAGAAAGCAGCTGTAGGACTCTGCTTGATCATTGAAATTTTACTGAAATTGAAATGGGGTAATATAAGCCCCAGTCAAAGTAAGCCATAAAGCGTGAGTTCGGAGCACTTAAGCCAAAGGATGTAGTCTTCATTGTGAGTAGTTACATGCTCAGGAGTAAGGTATGTTCAAGATGTTGTCACTGACTGACATTTCAGCATGTACTGATTAGAAAAAAATTCTTCCCTTAATTTCCAAACTTGAAACGCATTTTGCTGTTTTGCTGTTTGGTTTGGGTTTTGTTTTTTTTTTTTAGTTTGCCTACGTTCTTGCTATCTCCTGGAGATATGATTCTCTCAGACAATGAGCTGTGCAGCTTTCAGTGAGATATGTGTACTAACTCTAGAGAAATGTTAACTGTAGCCTCGTAGAATCACTGATAATTTGGGATGTGTTAAAACCAGTTCACTCATTAAATAGGGTGAAGTCATACAACACAGAAGCCATAGCAGGTTTTTTTTCTATTTAAATAACATTTTTCTTCATGTTTGATAGCAAAGCCCTCCTTCTGATGCCTTTTGCATTGATATGAAACTATTGGAAATTTTTGATGTGAACAATTTCTTCAGTTTTTGCTAATTGTAGCTGCAGTTTTGGTGGGATTGCAGATCATTTCTGGCTACATGAAGCTAGTCTTGATAGCCACTTCATATTATTTAGTAGCTATATCCTGATCTGAGACCCTTTTCCAAGATCTTTTCCTGAAATAAATCTTAATTTTGGAAATAATGCATGGGATGTAATTCATTGTTCCACTAAAACATTAGAAAGCTTCTCTTACAAAAAGTCCCAAAGTACTTTATTCTTTGATTCACCACTTCAACTTGTCTTTGTGATAACTCTGGTACTGGAGAAGTGGAAACAAAGATGGACTCAAGAATAACACAGAGGGATGGGAGCAGAAGGCTTAAGATTGTAGGGGAGGAGAAGAAACCAGGGAAGTTATTCTGAAAGGAATAACGAGAATGAAGCGACAAGACAGTGATGTGCCCAGGCTGCCACTGTACCTGGTGGGATAAAGAACGATGGGCTCAGGAGTGACAGAGATTAGATGGAAGCAAGGCCAATTTTCTGGTCATGAGTCTTTCTGCTGCTTCTGTCTCTTTTTTCTTTTTCCCCTTTTTTTTTTTTTAATGGCTTTTTTATCATGATGCAGTCCAGATCCAGCTCTGTTGGAGGCTTATTGTGTTGTGCCAAAAACATAAAGCAAGATACTATAAACTTGCTTACCTGTGTACAACTTCATCGAATCATCTTTTTGAAACTTATGAAGTGTCCTGAAATTGCTCTCCCGGTTTCAGCCTTGGCTGAAAAAAACATGGATGACAAGGAATCCCTTTTGGTCTGAGGTTCGTCTCACTAGGCAAACGTCAGTTCTGACAGGCTGGCAGACAGGTGAGAAGGGAAGAGTGTAAAACACACACAAGTGTACACCTGCAGTGCCATTAAAGACATTATGAAAAAGGGTACCAGGTATTCCTGGGGCCCTGATCCCTCACCCAGCTGTCATCAAACAGCTGATTTACTAAAAAGGTCTAGACAGGACTGAAGCTTAAGGAGAGACTTGAAGTATTTTTGCGTTGCAGACGGGGATCTGATTTCAGCTTTCCTGTAACTATTTGGAGTACTAACAGGCACGTAGCTGCGGCAGCACAGACTAAAATTAGTTACGGAGTGCGGGGTGCCTGGTCTGCCTTACACTGCTACAAATGACTTCACCAGCTTGTTTGGGTGTAAGAGCAGCATCCCTGCCTTCTGACTTGCAGGAAGCAATCCTATTTGCAAACAAACTGAGAATTTTCCAGGCTGAGAATCTGGCTTAGGTAATTCGTATGAATATCTGCTTTCGTTGCTGTGGCATTCACTGGGTCTGGCTAATCCACAGGCATGGTTCCCTGCCATCCAGGTCTCTGTTAAGAGGCTTGCGTCTCCCTTGATCTAGCAGAGCCGACTGGCAGGGAAATGGCTCTGGGCTGCTGTGCATTCAAGCATTTTAAGTCCTCTGCTTGCTTGCCTGTGAGGCAGACGTGCGGGCTGATTCAGCAACATGGCTGAAGGGTCAGTGTGTATTTATGTGAAACCCCCCAGTGCTCCTTCCTCCCATCCGGTCCCTCGCCGTAAACCTGTGTAAACATTTGGCTATGTTTTAGCATCAGTTGCTGTTCTGTTTTCTTAAAAGTCGTGTTTGTTTCCTAGATCTGTCAGTGGAAAGAAGCTTTGTTCTACCTGTGGGCTTCCTCTTGGAAAAGGAGCTGCCATGATTATTGAAACACTCGGTCTTTATTTCCATATTCAGTGCTTCAGGGTATGTCTCTTGCTTTATTAAGAAAAATCTCAAGTGCAAGGAGAGATCACATTGAGGGCTATAGATGTGAAATTGAAAATGAGAGGACCAAGGAATTTGCATGTTTGTTTTGTATGTTTGTTTGTGTGTGTGTGTTTGTTTGTAGAGAAATGGAGTAAGTGCAGTTAATGTGTTATTTTGCTGTCAGACATGTTAATTGGACTAAAACCTGTGATTTAGCAAGCAAACTTAGCTTCCTCGCTTACAGAGGGAAGCATCGTATAATTTCCCTGTTGTACTCATTGTTTTTTAAATATAACATTAGTTACTTTGTGACTTCTTTTTATTTTTTCCAAAAAAACTGGTCAGTCCCAAAGCCATCTTTGATCTGACCCATGGTTGGAAAACCTTGGCTATGGAATGGATGATGTATTCTGGCTTTCACCAGAGCTCTCAACAGAAATACTTCTTGACCGTTCTTGAGTGTTTCAGTCTTTAAATGACTCAAGATAGTGTTTTCTAGAGAACAGAGAAAGTGTCCATTTCCATTATCTCTGGCCCAATTGATATTAGACATTCATGAAACCTCTTTTTTTTTTTTTAGACATTCACCCAAGCTAAACCTCTGGCCTCTCTGAGCTTTGTTCATCATAAATATCGCTTAAAATTACTAGACTTCACTTCTGTGGAAGCGGAGACTGCTGAAATCCAGTCCTAAATACTGTTGGCTCTAAAAAAAACTTTCACTGATTTGCAGTGCTCCCTAGGAGTATGGACTGGGTTCTGGGGTTTATTTTTCCTCACTGTTCCAAGAACTATTGAAATGAAAGTCAGAATTTGGGAAGAGTTGTGACAGGGCGTGTTCTCTCTTACTTTCTCTGTGCTTCAATTGACAGTGTGGCATTTGCAAGGGGCAGCTGGGAGACGCAGCAAGTGGGACAGATGTCAGGATTAGAAATGGTCTTCTTAACTGCAACGATTGTTATATCCGATCCAGAAGTAAGTACCAAATCCTGTCGGAAGGACAATGAACTCTTAACGATACCATTGCCATGATTTTAACCAATGGGTTTGTCTCCTCCTGGCTTTGCCACTCAGGCGTAGCTTTTCCATGGGAAGGGGAACCTTCCCGTGCTGTTTTAATCATCCTCTTGTATCAAAAAAGATTTCCAAGCCCATTAAATCTTGCCCAGAGGTTAAGTTGAGCAGAGAAAGTTAAGTATTAGACTTAAAGGCTGTTTCTGTGCATAAATATAAGCTCCTACACTGTGCACACATATTGCATGTCCTGGAGGCTTGGCTCTGTCACATCACATGAGACAATGTAGATACGTCTACCAGGTCTGGGACCCGGGGCCTTGTTTGGAGAAGTTCCCATTTTTTATGTCTCCAGGCCTCCCTTTGTGGAGAAAATGGTTAAGTAAAGTATTAGGAACACTCTGTAACTCATAATGAATCCTTGCGTTGGTATCCCCAGATGTGTGCTAAAGTGTTGCCTGCTGCAAGTTTTGAAGAATGAGCCAGGCAATTGCATGTCAGAAAAAAGCTAGATGCATTTTTCTGCCTTAGAGCAGGTCACTTGAATGCCCTTGCTAGTCCTGGATTTCCATGACCGATAGAAAATTGCTAGAGCATTGCAGCTTCACCCCAAAGTCACCAGTGATGTGAGAGGGACAGTGCTCCTGCTGGCCTCTACTTTGTGGAACATAGGATGATGCAGGAAAAAACCACAGGAGTAATCACTGCCTTCCTGTTACATGTTACTGTTTAGTATATTCACTGCCTACAGTCCTAACTGATAAGTGAAGATATAAAGCTCTTTTCACTTACTATTTCCCATCTTTTCTCTCAAAAGCAGTGGCTGTAGAAATCCAGGAGTAGGAAAAATACCTACCTACCTTTGCCAGCAGAAGAACAGCTGGGGGTTTTTTCTCTGACGTTTCAGGAGAGATACATTTCCCCATCAGCAGAGCTAGAGGGTGCTATTGTATAACCATTTGTTTGGTGATTTTTTTTTTAAATTCTGCTAAGAAATATTAGCAACTTTTTATTATTATTTATTTAACCTGACACGTTTAGAAATAGCTTTTCCCCTTCAGGCTTGATACTATAAACCTTCCTCATGTGGGTGAGGTCCTGACCCTCAAAATGCACGTTTGCATATCCATCTTTACACAAAAAAGAGAGGAAGGTGATAAAAGTCATCTTTTCCTTTTCTTCTTAATCCTTTTTGCTTAAATAAAAAGTGAGATCCCTTAAGGATAGATGAAGGCTCAAATAAATTATTTATCAGCTTATATGCTGTAGAAATCACCCCCTCCATCATCATTTCTACAGCAGCAGTGCTAGAAAACGCAGTACGGAGCTGCGTACAGTGTTTCGTGCAGTAAGGTTTTGCATTTGTACATCCCCAGAACAACGGTAACCACGTCCATGACAGAGGGAATAGGTTTCAAGGAAACGTGTGGTTCCTGAAGAAAATAATGGCAAGGGTTTGTCTTTTTTCCTACAAATTGCCTCTTCCTGCTGTGTTCACTTCTCAGATCTCAAAATATGAGTTAGTTGAATTTAAGTTACACTGGCTCTTGATTACAGTTTCAAAGGGACTGATTTTGATAGAACTGCAAATATGGTTAGTTGCTTATTTTTAACTGGCAACGGACAAACTCCACCTCTGAAATGAAGAACAAACTGGTGCAATGTTAGTGTTTTGCCTTTCAGTTCTGGGAAGTCTGATGCTAAATATAAAATCAGTGGCTTGACTGCATAGCTCGTGCCTTCCTGCCCCTGCGGCTACCTCTGAAAAGCTGTGCAGCAGTGCGCACAACCGACGGTCTCTGACCAACCCAGAATTAATCAGTATTGTTTTGAGATACTTACGAACATCTTGATGAAGCATTTTGGCTGCCAGAAGCTTATTTGAAGCCGTGGATGATTCTGTTTCAAAATAAATTATCAAAAACTTTGAGAGAAAAGCATTAAAGATTATGTAGTGGTCCAGGGTCCAAAATATTTTTGTTTTTCAAATAAAAGTGGATGGGATTTTATTGGTAGGTTATTTCTCTACAATAAAATCTCCCAAAGAAGGGAACTCGGTCTTCAATGTCAACCACGGGGAATAGTTACAGGTTTGTGAGTGTCGAAGTCAAAGGCAAGAAGTAAATTCATGAGATTCCCTGTATGGCCAAATAACGCAAGGGCTCTGTATTACCACCTAATGCAAACCAGGCGCAGCTGAAGGTGGTTCATCAGTCCTTTGCTTTTACTGTTTTGCCACTGCAGAGCCTGAAAGTAAATATACTCACAAGTATTTTGGGAGTAAAATGAAATAAGAGTGCATGCAGAATGCATTTGTACATGTGGCATGGAAAATATATTTCCACTGAAGTTACGGTGAATCCTTTGCAGTTAGTGCCCCAGCTTTGTGGGAGGAAAGAGAAGCAGGGCACAAATGATACAGATTTCCAGAGGTGGTTTTTTGAATTATAGAGATCACGTGAGGAAAAGCCTATGGATGTTTGTTAAAATTTGTCAACTAATGACTTGTTTTGGTTTTGTTTTTACCCAGCTGCTGGACAGCCAACTACATTGTGACATGACTTTCAGTCCTAATAACTTTGAAGAAGGAACTCTCTTCTCATATGTATCGGCTGCCTCCAGACAATCACTTGTAAGAGCTTGAATCCATGGACATCATGGCTCTCATCTGATTTTGAAAAACTCATAAAAACGCTGCACCTGCTCCTTTAAAATGCAATATGTTGGTTTTTCCCTTTCTTAAGAAATTTGCAAAATATGTATGACCATGTTTGGGAAGGCAAAGCCTAAGTACTATTAAAAAAATCCCACCTTTCAGGTATGCTTATGATTTCCAGTCCGTTACCTTATTCTTTTGAAAGTAATAAGAAAATAAACATGCAATAAAGCTGTTTTGTTTTAATATTTCTAGGAATTAAAATGTTTAAGTTTACAGAACCTTTATAGAATATGCCAACTTGAGCTGAGAAGTAATTTTAAGATAGTATCTAATCAGTGCATTTGAAAAACTAAACATCACAGCACGACTTCTCTGTTATAACTGAAGCTATAACTTTTTTTATACAGAGAGTAGTTTGATAATACATCCTGTAATTCTGAAGCATTTTGTGTTTATATTACCTTCAGTGGAGGGTAGGAGTTATCCAAATAAATTATTGCACCTTTAGTGATAGGATTTTTTTTGTTTGTGTACCTCAAGTAATGTTCATGACTATAGCTTAATATTCTCTCAAATAAAGATTTCTTCATTAAACCTAAAGACTGCATACCGTTAACGATGGCAAGATTCCCATTGGGAGCAATCCTTCTTCTTAAGTTCAGCAGCCCATGTTGTTATGAAACTCGCTGAAAGGTGATGTGGGGGAGAGGCGGCCGAGTGGGCGGACACAGCTGAATTGTGAGTCTCTGAGCTGCGGTTTGCTGCTCTTTGGCGTGTAACTTGCCCCCTGACGGTCCGAGTTAGTTTGAGATCTGCTCGTTCACTTCCGAACGTTATGGCTGATTGAAGTCTCATGCGGAGAAAACACGTGTGGTTCGGATGCCCCCCAGAGCAGGGAATTAAACAGCCTTGAACCTGCGTTCCTCCATGCACCCACCCCAATAAAGTCAGCAGAACCCGGGAGCGCGGAAGGCGGGCAGAGGGGGAGGAGGCTGGCCGCGGTAGGCAAAAAAACTTGACCTTGCCTGTGTTTGGGCCAGTTTTCCTTCGTGCTTTTTGATTAAGCATGTGCTCCTTACTAAAGTGATCCAGCAGCTCGTTCAAACGGGGGACAGAACTGTGTCACTTTACCTGCAATACACAGGCGAGCTTAGGGGATGTGTAACAAGTGTAAAATACCCTAGTGCTGTCTGGTAAACAGCTATTGGAAATATCCCATTTTAGCAGTTCATGATGCAACTTAAAAGGGAGGGAAAAAATCTACTTATTCTGCCTTAAAACTGTGATAAAACTAAATTGATAGAGATTTATTTATTCTGTGCACATCCATTGTCTTTTGATGTGCTGGTAAATGGGAATGAAGTGATTATTAGGGAAGCAATAACTTTGAGTTGTTCTATAGCTACCAGCTATTTATTTAAACACTAGACAGTTGTTAGCATGTGAGCTGCATACCCATGCAAAACTGCGTGTCGTTGAAAACCCATGTACGATGTTGTCACTGGAGGACATTGTGACTATCTGCTGGAAAGTTACATGCTACCTCCTTAAAATTGTGCCTTAGAAAATGCAAAGCTCTTGCACACAGTCAGCCGATGACTTATGGATGCAATAAATCCAAAAAGCTGAAGTCCGTCATGGACTTCACCTGGGGAATATTTTCTAAAAAACTAAAAATAAAAAATTGCAAATATGTTTTGGAAATGAAAAACAGTGATGTCCAATATTTTGATTAACTATCTGCATGTTTTACTGTTAAAGGCTTTTGATATTCAGGTTGCTTACACTTTGCATGTGGTCACCATAACGTTTTCCCGCAAATAATGCGTAACACATGGAAATTCAGCAGATTTTGTAACCGACTTTGTACATCTGTATAATTCCATGCGCTGCATTAAGGATATGTGAATATATGATGTCTGGGCCTGATTTTTAAACAAGACCATGCATGCTTGTGCGTCTCTTTGGTATGAGTCACTAACACCGCGTCACCTGTGTGGTAGAGTTTAGATGTGCAGGTCAGCGTGTAACAGGGTGGTTTGTCACAGAGGTTACATCTGCTGCTCATGGACGTAGGGGTAAGTGCCCAAGGACTTAGGAGTGTGGTTGGGACTAAAATGCATGGGCGATGGGTGGGGTGGGGGCATGCATCGCACTGGGTCTCTGAAGCTGCGTAGAAATGGATCCCGGTGTCTATCCATTAGTTTCATATATGCATGTGTTAGTGAACTTTGATTGTATGTACAGCAAAATGAAGCGGCTTTCTCAGACGACGATTTTTTCCCCCTCATGAACATCTGTTCACCAGCACAGACTAACTTTCAACAGTTTTCTAAATTGTACTTGCCAACTGCTTATGTTTAATTTTATATTTCTGTGGGAGTCTTACATGGCAAATTCATTCAGGCTCAGATCTTTTTTTTCCTCCCTTTTTTTTTCAGTTTAAACGCATAAATATGATACATTTCTTATCAGGAACTTCAAGCACAGAAAAAAATAACGCTTTACTACAATTGAACTACAATGTAAATGTATTTGTTGCAAAAAAAGATTTATTATTGCTAAGCAAGTACAATGTATGTAATGGGTTTTAGATGTTTCAGAATTTATTTAGCCTCTTACTACTTCAGAGAGCATGAACAGGTGTCATAACCCATCTGTATTTCACAACCCCATTTTCCCCGGTGTATTTTTTCCCTACTCTTGCTATGTAGTGTTATTGATGCAATACATGTGTAGTTCTCGGTGAATGTCCTATAGGTTGGTGAACCAGAAAGGGACCATCCTTATCTGCATGTCCATTCAGGGACAAGGGTTGCTGTCCTACCTGGGGCTAATGTTGAATACCAATTATGCTAATCTTTCCTTTATTTTATTTATTCTAAAATGCCTCTGGAAATTAGGAAAACTTGTCTAAAGTGCAACAGCTTTTATAGTAAATGTATGTTTATAAATAAAATGTTGATTATCTTTGGTGGTGTTGATTTTACTTATTATAACTGATTTATCCTATTGCATGTGGTGTGTCTGTGAAACTGGATTGCAGAGTGTGTATATCCCGCTGGTAAAAGCTTCTGCTTGATTGGGGTAGGCTGAACCAAGCTATATTCCACAAAACTTTGTATGTGAGATGAGACACTAAAAAAGACATACTTGAGATGGGACAATACCCTGTGGATTGCTGCTGTCAGCTGTAGCCGAGTATTTCCGAGAGCACATGTGGCTGTTGTGGTAAAAGATGAGCAGAAGTGGCTTCCTGTGAGTCGAACCCAAAGTCCTCAGAAGATCTTTCATTGATGTCGTTGGACTGTGGTTCAGACTTTGACTCAATAAAGCACTTTATGTACTGGAAAGATAAATATGTGCTTGGTTAATTCCATTTCTACGTAGCGAAGATCCTTGAGTTTGTGCTTAGTTGTGCATGTGCTGCAGTGTCACTGATTCTTGACTCTCAACAAGTATGTGACTTCACCAGTAACCAGCAGAAAGTTCACACAAAATGTTAAACTAATAACTGCCCCTTTTTCTTCCTTTTAATTGGGTCTTCGATGGATGACGGGTTTGGGTTTGTGCCAGAAGCACATCTCGGCTGTTAGATGAGTCATGGGGAAGTACTGACAACTTAATTTTTTGAAAGCAGATTTTTATCCCAGTGTCTTAATGGAAGTGGTAGTGGTCTTAAGATTATTTCTGCGTGTAGGTCTCTGGAGAGGGGTCCAGCGTTGCTCTGTGGTGGCAGAGGTACGCCGGGGTACCTGGCGGTACACACGGGTGCCATGTCTGCGGGAACAGCTGGCTGCCGCTGGAGGTTGCTCTGCGGCTGGGTTTGGAGGCGGGCAGGCAGCTGTTTCTGCTTCAGCAGCTCTGCACCAAGGTTGCTGGGCTCCCAGGCAAGCATGGTTTTGGTGATTGTGACCTTTATGAGCTGAGTAAAATGGTGGAAATCCCGGTATGATTTTTTTTTTTCTTTTTTAATTATTTTCTTGTGAATGTGACCTGGCAGCTCGGACCTGACCACAACTGTTTGTGATGCCAAAAGGGCACCGACGGGGGTGCACTGCACCGGCACTGATTTAACGCCAAAATAATTCCACAGACCTTATAAAAGGGGAGTCGTGTCACCTGCTCACCTCACCAGCACCTTCATCTGCAGGTAGCAAAGGCTGCCAGGAGGGCCCTGAGGGAGACCACTCTCCTAACAGGGCCTCAGCGTGCCCCCGGGGAGAGCGATGGCTTGCCGAGCAGCGGGATGAGGCTGGGGGCATAGGGAAGAAATAAGGGGTGATGTGGGAGGGGAGAGGGCTGTGACAGCTGAGGCTCAGGCATTGGGGCAGCGGGTACCCCCTGTGTGTGCCAGGTCCCCCAGGAGAGCCCTGTGCCTCCTCCCCGCCCCATCCGGGTGCGATGCCTCCATCCCTCCGCTTTCCCCCGTCGCAGCCAGGTGGGATGAGGGCTCCGTTCCCTCCTCTGCTCCCTTGCTCCGGGGTCCAGCCGCCCCCCTTTGTTTTGCTCTTTGTTTTCTGTCTTTAGCGAGAGTTTTGGTGCAGAGCCGTGAGTGAACGCAGCCGGGCACTGGTAGCTGTTGGAGGCTGTAGGCACAGGTAATAAACAGCAGTAGCTTGCTCATCTCGTGAGTATTGATCCTCATCCAGACAACTCTTCTGGGGGATAGTTAAAAGCAGGCAGCTACCACTTTGTTTAGAAAATTAGCTTTAGGTACAGTTCTTGCTACCCAATTTAGCAAAGATTTGGTCTCAGATGGATCTCCTTCCTGATAATGGGAAGCTGGTTAAGTGTTTACTCAATAAACTTGGCAGAGAGGGGACTCGCCTGGCTTTTCTCCCCCCTCGTCTCTGCCCTCCTGAGACAAGGTTGGGTAACTGGGGAACAAGATGGCAAAATGCTCATTTTCAGAGCCACGTCTGCAGTGAAAATCAGAACGGGTTGTGGACACTGGAAGTGAGCAGATGACCACCACTTGGCTGGAAAAAAAAGAAAAGATGCCAGAAAAATACATCTCCTGTAAAGGCAAACAGGACTCCTATATACCTCTAAAAGCCTCCGGTAGGAATGTAATTTCATCTGAATTTCCTGATAAGGGGAAATGACTAAACTGGAAGCGGCTCAAGTTTTGCAAGCAATAAGAGCCCAAAACAGAGATAAAACATACAGGGTGGGCTGTGACTCTTCTGACAGTATGAGGTGGGGTCAGTATTTTGAGGGGGGGGTTGTTCTGTTTTCTTGTTCATCTTTGTTATAAAATGTAGCATGAGTTAAACACACCAGAGGGTTGCTTACCCCTCTGCAAGGCTATAGCTGCTGCTCTGTAGACTTTACTGAATACCCCCATGCTCTGCAAGCACAGCTATTGGAGCCCTCCTCTCCAAAGCATATGGGGTTTTAAACCATTTAGGTGGGAAAAAAAAAATCCATTATTTAAGGCAATCTTATGAGTCACTGTCAACTCATCCATAGAGTCCATCTGCTTCACTGCACGTGATGCACAGCAAATTCTCTTAGCTAATGCCACATCCATAGATGTGGGTTTTTTCTAAGCAGGTAACCTGCTGCTTAAAACACGCAGAAGCCAGTTGCATGGGTCTAGAAACTAAACCAAAATTAACAGAAACGCAAATCTTTCCTTGAAATAACAGAATTTATCAAACAGAAAGAAGAAAACAGAATTTTACAAATTCCTTTTTCCTGTTACCTCTGATTATAGGCAACAAATTAGTCCGATGACAAGCACAAGAACAGAGGCATGCCATCCGCATCGCTGGAAATCCACCTGGTAGCTTCCCGTGTTGCATATCAGAGCAGAGTGTTAGGGCTTGTGGGACAGAAAACATCTCAGATGGTTGGGTCAAACATTTTCTTCCAAAAAGGGAAGTACCAATATCAGATAGCAAATGATGTTTATTCTGTAACACATGACGTAGCTCTTCAAAGTAATCTTTTGTCTAGTCTCCGGTTTGCCGGAGCTCACTAAAACATGCTTTCCATACAATATGCCTGGCACCTGACACATTTCTTGTGGAAGAGCAAAGAGGATCTCTGGCATTATTACACCTCAAGCGTGTGACGCCCTGTGGGAAACCCTATTGCCGCAGTGTACACAGACTTCGAGATTCTCCTAGAGAATTTTTCATGACACTAAGTATAGTTACCCACTTGTGATGTTTGTATACCTCCTGCAAGGACTGGTTCCATCAGTCCTTCAGCAGTTTAAAGAGCTTGCAAAAATAATCATAAAAATACCCAAACTATGTTTTCAGGGCATTCACAAATATGCATTACTAGATAACAGGATGACCATTAAGTCTGTATTCCTGGAAACAAAATCACCAAAGCAACAGATATTAGCCAGTCATGCTATTCCTATGTAGGTTCAACAGCTTAAATTATGAAGATCAACATTTTCTGCAAATGAGAAAATTTCCTGTATTCAATCCTAGCTGAGAGAGTACTAAAATATGTCTTGGGAGAAGACATTCACAGCAGAATACGATCACGTGCCTCTACCTGGCACCCAAGGACGGGATGTCATGCCCCAGCATGGCACGGCATAATTGCTGTGTCTCAAAGCATACCCAATCATTTAAAAGACCTATATTCATATGACTATGAACTTCTATGGAATATATACTTGGAGGGACCCCTTTCAGATGCTAATGGGGATAAAAAGGTTGCAAACATATCTGGAAGGTCTCAGAAGTGGGGTCATCAAATCTTTTCCAGCTCAGAAAATGAGTAGGATGCACCAGACAAAATGTCTGTGTTAATGTTAATGGCGGAACTGCTGTTTCAGGGACCTGGGCTCAGGTGCTTGCAATAGACATCCCTTCTTTATGGCCAAGTGCTCCTCGGTTGCCTTCAGGGTGGTTCATAAAACTGTGACGGTGCATAAGCCCAAGGGAGAGGCATCCTCCTGTTTCTCGGTATGTCCCTATCACTCAGATTGGAGGTGTCACCTCCAGATGCATGTTCCTGGGACCACTTCTGAACATTGCCATGGGAAAACAAAGTGGTTATTTTTCCAAATTATATTGAATGTAAAGACTTTTTTAGTCTAATTACAAACTTTCCTTAGGAAAAATGAACTCCGATGAGTGATTTGGTGTCTGTATGGTCTATTAACTAATACAAATGTGTTGAAGTAGACTGGATTTCAGCGTGGGCTTTCTGTGGTACACTTTGTGCTACTATTCAAGTCTTAATTTAAAGCTTTTCCTGATTGACACATGATGATAACACCTAGATCATCACCAGCCTGAGGGTGAAACTGAACTTTCTGAACTGGTTCATGGACTGACATTTTGGAGGATGATTATTTTTTTTTTTAATATTTGGATTGGTTCACGTTTGATGTAACTTTTTGGTGCCCTTCCTGGATCCACGGGTTTATATTGGAAGCCCTCTTGGGCAGAGGGCAGTGCTCAGGGTGTGCCCGTCCCCTGGAGAGCGGGAGGCACTGCTTACGGAGTCTGGTGGGGGAGACCCTCACACTGAAGCTCCACATGACTCCTGCAAACCCTCTTCGCCCAGCCAGGTCCCCGTTAGGCTTTAGATAAGTGTGACGAGAGCAATGGCAAAGCTGTGAAATGCATTCTGCCTTCTTGTTCTAAGTATTCACAGGTCTTAGGCTGAGTTTAAAACATAAGGATAAAAGGACAGCACTTAGGTAAAGAAGCCAGTTAACACTTAACACGTATCTTACCGATATCCCTAAACGTTTTTTGTAGCTTGCTCTTAGTTTGGAAAAGGTAGGATGACATTGAAAAGGGAACTGTGACAAAGTGTGCTGCTAACTGATATAATTACAAGTCTGTTCCAAAGGACCAAAGCTGAATTTCAAAATTAATTTGTAGCCTCACAAAACTACTTTCAAACACTTATCTTGGGATGAAACCCATGTGTTTAGCATGCATACGCATGCTGGCAGCAAAGCCGGGAGCTAGCGGCGGAGGCGAACCAGCCAGTCCCAACTCCCATTTGCCTCAGCCAAAGCTGTTATCTCCCAGAGCATTTGTTATGGATACACATGGGCACACAACAGTTGAAAAGCCATTATCTATTTTAAAGGTAGTGACTAATGTGCTTTTGCCTACAGTGATGTGAAAATACATGGGAAGATTTTGCTGCACAATCTGCTCTATTCACCTTGCAGAAAAGCAGCTGCATTTTTCAAATCTTTTTAGAGGAATAGAGGTCTTTATTTCTTGCAAACCTTTGCTGGTAGATTTCTTCTTCAGTTTCTCCTGGAACTGTTGATTAGTATTTTTATATCCTTCCGTGCTTAGCAAATAGTCAATTTTAAGATCGTTTTTTTCTCTGAGTAGTGTAAAAGAATATTTCACTTGACTGGCTGATACAGTCCGGTATAAGTGCATGTGGTTTGATAATCAAAACTGGAAGTGACTTTCAACAAAAATCATGACAGCTGACTTTTTTGCCTGCTGTGGCAAAGCCCATCTACCACATATTTGTTCTGCAATATTGGGGTCAGGTGTGTCCTCAACTGGTAAAAATAACGCAGAGAGGCGTTCCCTAAGTGAATCAAAACCATCACAGCTAACTGATTACTTCACTGAGCTGTGTTTTATACAGAAGAAGGTGGTACTAGTAGTTTTCTTTGCAAGACTTACCTCATTAAATCACCTTTGCAGATGACGGCCTTCTGAGAAACCTTTGAGTAAACTGAAGACGGAGGAGCTCAGGCAGCTGCACTGCCTTCGCGGTGATTCGCTTCAGTGGGGGGGCGAAGGGGAAGCAGAAGGCTTTTGACTTGCATAAGCTGCAAGTCTTCTGTACAGTCGAGTTGACATCTCGAAAAAAGCCTGGGTGACTATGTACAGTGACATTTGCAGCGATGGCGTTTCTTCATATACTGTTCCGATTTATGTAGGCAGTACATTAACTTCAAAGCTGTATTTTTTCACATGAGGCTGTGTGTTAAGTAGACAAAATAATTGAGCAACGTATAGATGCACATAAACAGTTTATGATGGAATATTATCACTCAATACTTGGCTTCCTCAATATCTCTCTTCATCTTGAATGGTTAAAATCTGCTTACAGCATGAATACAATTAAGCACGAGCACATTTCTCTTTGCTGCTTGAAGGCTTTTCAAACACCCGCTGTACCTGAAGCAGCACGTGGCTATTTTCGCACACAACAACCCTCAGGCGTTTTTCACCCGGGAGCTGAAGGCTTACACTGTACTCAGTGAGCTTTGACGTAAAAAATAATCAACTTTAGCTCCTACCAGCTACAGGCAAGGTAAAATGAAGAAGGCGAATAGATTGTCAGATGCAGAATAGTTGTGATAAATAATGTCCAGGAACTGTGCGCCTATGATGGAAAAATGACTTCAGCAAGGAGCAAGCTCTCGAAGGGTAAATCATGGAGTTGCAGCACTTCTCCCCTTTTGTTCCCGACTTAGGACACCGCCAGTTTCTCCGCCTTGCCCTGCACGCAAATAAAATCCAGCTGTGCTCCCGTGGCACATCCCAGCTCGCCCGGAGCCGCGTTGGGCAGAGCCAGCTCTGTCCTGCACGGCACAGCCCGGCCCGGCTCCGTTTGCAGTTAGAAAGAAGGGCTGTAAATAAACGTCCTGGCTGCCCTGGTAGGCTTTGGAAAGGTGCGTGCCAACAGGGCAGAGGCTGCGTGCCGAGGGGAATCCTGCAGGAACTGGTGAATAATCAGACGGTTGAAGCAGCCCAAGCGCGGCAAAGCAGCGTGCGTGCTGCACTGAGAATCTTTATTAAATCGTTGTGGCTAGCGAGGCAAATGTAAGAAGACATATTTCTCCACAGGCTGCCATGGTGCTTTTCATCATGGAAAGGAAATAAATTCTACAATATCATTTTATTTGTTTACAGTTCTAAGGCAAGATGGCTGTCTTTTGACAGTAGTGAGCTGCAGCTGGAATACAAATACCCGTTACTTCCTTTGTATGGCAGTAATATAAAATAGTTTGTGTAAGATTTTGAATCATTTTGAATCGCACAGTACCTGAGCACCCAACGCCAGGGACTTGGAAACAGCTGGATTTTCGAGGATGCCTGATTGCACATCCCCAATTAATCAGACATCTTTAGCAGGCCTCAAGTCCGGCACTCGGAGCCCCTGGCCTTGTGTGAAAGCATGGGTACCTACACTTGGTTTTTCAGGTTTTCAACTATATTGCAAGTAGCTGAAACAGAAAAAGGAGGACTGCAGTCTGTGGGGTGCTTCACACACTTAGTGACTTGTGCTCACAGAGCCCATCGTCACCAGAACAGAGTAAAGCACTTCCAGTTGTTGGTTGAATAAGATTTAAAAAAACCACTGTGAGGCAGAAAAATATTATTATATATCTATTACTAAATGGATAAATGGGACATAGAAACTAATTTGTCCAGAGAGATAATGTCTTCACGAGCAAATTTGAGCTACAACCTGGCAATAAAGATGCTAGAAGCTCAATATAGATAACAAAACCCCAAACAAAATAAAAACAAAAGTAAAAATAAAATTAAAAATAAATAAAAATTAAAATTTAAAAAAACAAACAAACAAAAAACACCAAAAAAAGCGCATGCGTTTAACAGTCAGTGTGACTATAGCACAGTGAGCGCAGGGCTCAGAAGGACCGGGCTCTCTGGGTACTGCAGTAAGAGTCACCAGAGCAAGAAGCCCATCAGGAGTGGAGTCAGCCTGTCTAGAAACGCGGCACATGAAGCGGCCGCACGCCTTGCACTGCCTCAGCCAGACTACCAGGAGCGGCCGGCTGGGCCGAAGCCAGCTCCAGCATCTCCGTGCAGACCGCAGTTATTTGGCGTACAGACCTGTTGCGTTGGCAGGTCATTTCCTGTGCTTGGAGCTGAGTGAGGCAAGCTGAATCCTTCTGGTGAAATGCCCTTTGGAGAGGAAAACATGGCAAAAGGTATTGCCTTTCGGGAAGAAAGGAGATTTAAAAACTGTAAACAGAAGTTTTCCATGAGTGATGGCTGCCGCAGTGAGGCAGGCACGTGTGGTTTATTTCTCTCATCTTCTCTACGGGCTGGGCTTCTTAGCAAGGCAATGTTAGCTCGGCTTCCCATGTCTCACCTATGGAGAAGGACAGCTGGAAACATCTGCCCTGCTGTTCCCACAACAGCAGTGGTATCTTCTGCCTGGAGATGAACAGACATTTTATCTTAGTAAAATAAATGTAAAAAATCTATTTGTTGGTAGGAGAGGTGAAGAAAAGATTTCTCACTAAGTTTTGGTGCCACATCATCTTCTCCAGTTAATTATACATTTACTCAAACGAATGGTCCGCATGGTGCTTACCCTCTGGAGGTGGTTATGCTACAAAACATGCCTGTTGGGATGCCGGGACATGGTATGTACCCCTGCCAAGAGCAGGCAGCAGCTTAGAGCGCTACCTCTGAGACCAGATGTTTGTGGTCATCTGTTATTTTTCATGCGTGCTCTGCAGGGCTTCGTGATATGAAGTGCCACCTCAGGTAGTCCTCACATGACAAAAACCTGATTTCCCAGGAAAATGATGGCCCTCACAAGGTTGAGGCTGGCCTGTATCTGAGCAAATGGTCCTGCTGGCTCAGCAGTGACCCGCAGCTGTATGCTGGATGAGCACCCAGAAAGCAGCCTGACCTTACTGCTGGTGAGGAGAAGCCCCAAGCTAGGTTGAGCTGGAAGGAGAACATGGAGTCCAAAAGATTTCTACATTAACTGCTAGACCAACTCATCCAAAACAAACATCGTAAAGATAAACTGCAGAGATGCTACCTGTATTCTGCACCAAGAGTTTAATATATGTTGCAAAACAAAAAATCCGCTGTTTCCTTTGGAGTGTAGCAGACATTGCATGACAGTATTTTCTGGACTGAGCTTATTGACAGGTTGAGGACATTAAATGGTTAAAAGGATTCTTTCATCTCAGTGAATCCTCCGCTGGAAGAAAATAAACAAACAAGGAAAAACTGCCCAGATTGCGCTCCTACTTCCAGTCATGACAAGTGTTGTGACGGTGACTGCTGCCACCCAGCTAAAGGACTGAGGCACTTTGTAAATCAAATCTCAAGTAAAGAGATTGGTTTGCGAAACCTCCTCGGCGTGGAGTCACAAGCTGTCAGAGTGTATTAGCATTATGTTACTGGAGTAAAAAGCAAAACAAATTAAGATGTTTAACAGCTGAAATCTGAAACAAAATTGTGTTTAATGCTGAAAATCTTGTTAACATATTTTCAGGCTTCCCTTTCCCCAGATATTAAATCTCAGTGTGTGTTTGCAAGCATCTTTTTATCACACATAGAAACCTGCTGCGGGAGAATAAGAACTATACACGACATATGGTAAGGAAGGGTATTTCACCCTGAATGCAAAAGCCTGTTCAGCGTTGCCGCAGCACACAGCAGCACAAGGGAAGACTTCAAGGACCAGGGGACAAGCGCAGCTGGAATTCCCCGTGTGTCCGTGGTGACAGAAAGCATTGCATCAACAGCAATGGGCCCAGCCTGAAGATTACACATGTTCTAGCATTTAATGTGAGGCATAATTTGAACTCCCAAACTGGTTTTCCTTTCATATTGGCTCCCACAATGAAAGAACCATTAAGGGTTTTAGTGATCTTCCAAGACTCTGCTTCCAGCAGAAAATTGGCTGCTTCTCCTTAGACGCAAGACCAATTTTTAATTGAATTTTGAGAGATGATGGATGTTGTACTTTATTCCAAGTCTATATGCTAAATTAACAAGGCTGTCTGCTTAGTTTCCTCTTTTGAAACCACATTGAGATGAGTTTCTGCTAATTCTCTTAAACAGGGCATTAGACATGTGAACCAAGTCCTTATTCAAGAGCTGATATAATAGACATTTTTGCCAAGGTCATTACTTTGGATAATAAATTGGAGCTGTGAGGCAGCGACAATAATTTGCTTTCTGAAAGAGACTTACCAGCTGAATTATTTCAAATGGAATAAAACTAAATATATCATATATTTTCACCAAAGTGAATTTAAAAAATATTAGTTAACACTTAAAAAGTCTGTCTTGGAGCAGGGATCGTTCCATCAATTCTGCTCATTTAGCATTTGGTTTTTCCACACACTCCCTCCAGTCACTTCAAAGATAACAGAACATCCCTAGGGAGTGTACTACACTACAGAATATGTTTAGCCTGAATTAGGTTTATTTATCCAGCTTTTTACATGTTAACAGATGCTGCTGATAAGTAAAATATTTGGTTTTGTGAAACACAGAAAATAACGTCATAGAAGTAAATGTTTTTCTTAACTCTGGCCACTGCAGTAGTATTTACATAGTACTGTACATGAAGAAGGTGCCTCACAGATGTAAAGCCATTGGGAAGACAATTTAGAGTGAAATTTTAGGCTGAACATAGAAAATTTGAAAGCAAAATTCTGACCAACTTGGGCAAAACCAGGAACGGGCTCTATGAAGTGTATGTATAGTTGTCTACCAGTAGAAGCTGGGTTGTTTCTTGGAAATATTGGGATAGGCAAAAAGGAGGCCACCTTCCTCCAGGACGATGGACGGCATTCCTTGACAAGGAATGAGCCTGCAGCTAGGAACGCATTTGTATGTATGCTTTTTCTTTCCAAGTGGGAACATATAAAAGCAGTCGTGTGTGTAATTTTAAAGTGGCTCGGGATAGCAATAACCAGTCTTAACGGTTTCCTTTTGGCAGCACAGGTCTAGCTGACTTTCTTACCTCGCAAGAAACTTTTCAGATGAGTTGAACAAACTGGCCATGTGGATTGGGGTTTGCACTTAATTTATCACAGAATTGTGGTTTTCCACTGGAAAACAGAAACTAATGTGCCAATACAGCTGCCAGTGTCTTCATCAGGAGGAGGTCAAAAAAAGAGGTGGTGTTTATCAACTA
This sequence comes from Burhinus oedicnemus, assembly GCA_008921705.1. NCBI lineage: Eukaryota > Metazoa > Chordata > Aves > Charadriiformes > Burhinidae > Burhinus > Burhinus oedicnemus. The sequence continues at coordinate 68,576 of VFFE01008529.1, read as the reverse complement.
ATAAAAGCAACAGGCTGAAAGAGTGTGCTTTAAATAGCTGAGTACTTTAAACATGGGTTTCATAACATAATATAACACATTCAGCATAACTGAATAATGTCCTTCCCACAGGTGACACAATGTGGAAAAGCATGTTCAGGTCTTTATCCAGACATGATTATGCTTCCAAATGGTAGCCTATTAAATAAAATAGTAATAAAATGCCAATTCTTTCTCATAGCCTTGTATTTCAAATATACTTCAGTCCTAACCTCTGTCAGACACCAGTCTCATCCTAGTGCTCCCTCTCACAGAGGCTGCCAAAGATTTTTCTTTTCCCTTTTGTTAATGTTTTGTGCTACAACAGAATGACTCAGGACCAGCTTCAATTATGGCTGTAGCCCGAATGATCCTGCAGAGCATATCATTAGATCCCGGAAGAAGCTAATGGCTTATCTGTCTTCTATAATTGTTCAAATCTTCTTTTCCATCGGTTTTCCACCAGTGACATCTCATTTGTTTGAGTTTTGTGCTGGTGAGACAACTATTCAGCCCAGGACTCCTATTACCAAAAAAACCCAACTTTAAATTACACTGTGGTGAACAAATAAGGAATTTTTTGAAGCTATTTCTTTAGAACAACAAGTCGGTGTGGGTTTTTTAGTACCGTATCCTCATGGAGCCGCAGTGATTAGCTGTAGCTGATACTTTTCTATAGCTATTGTTTGTCTAATGCAACAACACAAGTGATTAAGTGGTTTGTGCCTCTTGACGTAGTAACATAAAAAAATTATTTCTCAACTCTCTTGCAGGCAGCCGCTGAAAATAAGCGATAACTTTAGTATCGTCATTCAACAGCTGGCAGCATGGTTAATACCAAGTTTGTTAAAGTCACAAATCCCAGTTTAATAATGCTAAATGGACAAACAGCAGTGCCTCCACTAAAAGCCAGTTTTTTCTTTCACAGCTCCTTGAAGCACAAGGCGGTGGCTCCATCAACAGCACAGGGTTGTCAGCATCCATGGGGACACCCAGACATTTTGAGACTTATGGCAGCCCTTTAAACTGTGCGGCAGTTTGGTGCCAGGGGGGAAAGGGAGGGTCCGGGTGCTCACAGCAAAGAGAACAGAATGGCTGCCAGGAGGAAAAATTGTTTGGGGACAATTCATAACCTCCGTGAGCAAACAAGTGACACTTAAAAGCAGGTTTGGTGCACAGTGTGGCACCAGGTTGAGTTGAGCATCCCCTGGAGGCTCACAGCCATTTCTGGGTGGATGGAACCTGTGGTTGCTGTGAGAGAAGAAGTAGTTATTACGGAGCAGGATAAATTGCATTTCTAGCACACTTGCCCCTGAGAAAAACTCAATGCACTTCAAAGGGCACACGTCTCAGCTTTTGCGTCTGCGCAGAAAAATCTGGGAAGCGTGACTCCCCCTCGGATAACAGGATACTCCCAGCTGAAATCCATGCTCTTTTCTGCCTGAAACTGCCATGCTGAGGGAGCCTAAGGTCTATGTGACCCTCTGATAGCCTCTTCGGAAAACACATCCCTTGTGGCTAATTTATCATTGGGGGAAAAGGAGACCACAGAATATAAACTGCTGTGGGAAATGCAGAAGAAATGCACAGATGAGTTTTTTGAGCCTGCACTTACAGGCTGTGGAGAGGTTTCAGCGTACCCCAGTTTTGGTGGGATAGCAGCCCTCTCAGCACGCGTAGCAGCATGTCTCCCCCTTCCCTTCTCCTCTGCCTAAGGACAGAGAAAGAAGAGTCTTTAAGAGTGTGGTACCCACTCTGCCCACAACAGGCATAGTTTTGTTGGGGACTTTTTGGGAAGGAATCTATCTGATCCATCTCTCTTCCCTGCTACCCCAGCTAAATACTGCAAGAGAGCCTTTCTCCTCCCACGGCATTTTCAGCTTCAATATAAAACTTAGTGTCTCCCAAGCTATGGTTTTATTCTCAAAAGTGGTATGCTGAGTAGATCCCATTGAAACCAGTGTTAGCTGAAATGTCTCGGTAACTGTAGGTCCAGAAAAACCTCATGTGTTTGTGTATGTCACAAGGTTCTTCCCACTGTGTTAGGACTAGGTTCATTTCAGAGCACCTTTGTGGCTTTGGCTGGTCTTAAATCTTCATATACTGGCAATACTGGGGTGTATGGCCATCTCGGGGCGTTTACCCCCAAACCTCAATAGATTTTTCTTCTTCTTTAAAATTATCTATTAAGGTGATGTTATTTTCATTCCTTTATGGGAGTGGCAAGGTCAACACAGAGCTCCTCTTGTCTTTCTGTAACTCTGTCTGCTCAAGAGGACTCTTCAACTGTACCAACAGTTTTCACGTAGACAAGCCCGAGAGTGAAAGAGCAGTGACCTCAGCACTGGCAGGGAATTAACTCTATAATCTAATAGGGTTTCTTTTTCCATTTCTAAATCATGGGATTCTATTAGACCAAACTGTAGTCTCGTCTTAATGATAATTTATTGTGTAGCATATCTGAATTTTGCCTTTTATAAATCTTTGAGAATTACAATACGCAGTTATATAATTGAATCTTCTCTTGTTCGTTAATATTTTTCATTGTTTAGAGAAACCCCTTTTTGTTCAGAACTCACATATAACTGGGTTTACAAATTACAGGGGGTTTAATATGCCTATTTTTTAAGTGATTAAATATTTTCATTTTTATTACTTTTAAATATTTTTTTAAAGTTCTTTAAAAGTAAAATACTTTGAAAGTATTTTATACTTATGAGATTTTGTACAAATGATTCTGGACAATTTTAAAGACAAATCTGGCCATAAGTTTATGTATATATCCCAAAATCTCAGGAGAAAAATAAAATCATGATCTTTGAAAGCAAATAATTAAGGATAATTAAGCCTCACATTGACATTTAAATGTATTAGTGGTATGCACCAGTGAAAGTATTGATCAATGAAAGTAATCAGTAATAATAAGAAAAATTAATCACTTTTGCAAATGTATTTGACTTCAGCTGTGGAATGTACTTTGGCCAGGATTGAAGCTGACCCTGTAAATATAACAGGGACTATTTCCCACCAAAATAGACAATGAAGAAATGCAAATGAAGCAAATTTGGGAGGCCATGCTTTAATTTACTATTAAAATATAGAAGCATAGTGAGTGATGTACAGCCTAAAATTTGTGATCTGCAGTTTGTAAACCCATTGCTGGATTTGACCAGCAGCAGGTGATTTAGAAGAACACACAAGAAATCTGTTTGGGGTGAAATATTTGTTAAAGGTCTCATCTTCTGTAAATAGAGATTGGCTTACCCCCTGAAATGGGTGAGTTTATATCAGAAATCTTTCAGAATCATTTATTAGCCCAAACTGTACCGGTTAGATACTCTTACTTAAGAGCTCAAGCTTTTGCAGAATTTAGCTAAAATCTTGACCTCAGCAAAATGTTGTGGCAATGAGTCTCAGTGTGATTACCTGGCGATTGCAATTATCTCCCTTTACCAGTTCTAAACTTGTTAAGGCAGGAATCCAACGATGACACCGTTACATGTTTTCCTCCTAACCAACATTAGCAGAGAGCTTGAGTGATGCAGTCACTGAAAGGTGAGATTAAATGGGTAAAACCCAAACGTACCTAATTTAACTTCTCCAGTCTCGTCAGTATTTTAATATTCGTATGTATGTAATATTATACAGTACAGCACACACCCTTGTTAATACAAGTAACTTTTCCACTTCTCTTGAATGATACGTGCCTTTGATCATTCTTGCCACCTTTCTGTGAATGCCACCAGATTTTATAGTGCATCAGCCCAGAAATATTTTAGGAGTGCTACATTCCCAGTGGGAACTGAATACAATGCGAGTGCAGGGCTTAGATGTCCATCTAGTGCACCTTCTTCTTCTGCGGCTGGACAAAACCACCCACACCATGTTTATCTAACTTTTTGTCTCCATAGAGATTTTCCTAGTGATAACTAGATCTCTGTGTTTAAAGCATCACCATTCTAAAATCAGCTGCCACATAATGCATTATAAGTGCATGCAGTAGCGGTAGATACGGTTTTAACTACTGCTCTTTCTTCCAGATGCAAGAAGACTTCGTTACTGAAAATGAAGAGACACTCGGTTTGTAAAGGAAGTGTGTAACTTTGGAATTAAAGTGAGAGGGAGTCCCTCAGATGTTTACATCCCAGATGTGGTGGCATTTTGTTTGCATGGTAGCTACCGATGGAGATTTCTGAAGCACTTCTTTTCAGAGCTCATCCCTTTTGGTAACCTTTTTAAAGATAATACCGCACGAGTATTTTGGTAGCTGTTTCTAGAAACAGTTTGATATTGTGAAACCAATACAGGGCCAGGAGCTTTTGAGTTCTCCTGACAGCACTGCTTTGAGGAGATTGTTTTGAACTATGATGTCAGACTCTTTAGGTTAAAAAAAAAAAAAAGGTAAGAATAACCTGCAGCTTGTGACAGCGTGTGGAATGTACCTGTGTAACCTGCAGCTTGTGACAGCGTGTGGAATGTATCTGTGTAACTGTGCATGGCGTTCAACTCCACTAACACCATGATGTTAAACCTCAATGGGAATTAAAGCTTCCACTTTGTAGCAACTCTTGCTGCCTCTCCCCCTGCTCCCTTGTGCTGTCTGCAAAGCTGAGGAGAAGCAACCAAGGACTCCCTGAAGCCAAAGTGGCTTCTACTTGGTTCTCTGGAAGAGTCCTACAAGTCCAAGGATGCCACAGTGGTGGAAAGCTGCACAGAGCAAGAAGGAAGGCAGGAAAATGCTGAGCCCAGTCCCGCATGTTCATGGTCACCCATGAAGAGGCAGGAAGAGGTTATTCCTGGCTCTGCTTGGAAATGAGCACCAGAAGGTAACTGCTGGGTGCTGCTGCTGGGTCTCTGTGGCTCGGCTCCCTTGTCATCGGGGAGGGACAGCGCTGGCAGCTGCTGCAGCCGCAGGGACCTCCCTGATTCCTGGCATGACTTGGGGCAGGTGAGCCGCCTCCTTTTGCTCTTTGAAGCATAGGTGGGTTTTTAACAGCCCTGAAAGTTTGTGGCTGTACCTTGGGGCAGGGACTGCTGCAGACACTCTCTTAGGAGAAGGTTTCAAGAAGTGGATTGACTTTTCAAGGCGATGAGTATCCACAGCTCCAGCTGGGAGCTCTGGGTGACCCATGCCTCTGAAACGAGCAACCCAGGCTTTCCCAAATACCACATCCATGCAAGAAAACCAACTCTCTTAGCCACTGATTTCACAGTCTCCAATCACTTCTTTTCCTTAACCAAATAACCACAGCAGCTCATAAAATCTGTGCTTTGTTCCCTGGATAGATTTTCTCCTTAGGGGAAATTAATACATTGATTCTTTTTCTATAAATATATTTCTGTGAAACGTTACTGAAGTTAATGCTCTTGAAGACCCCATCCATACTTTAAGCCTGTTGATAGAGGTCTTAATGCTGACATTAGATTTCAGGCTGCTGGAAAGGCATAGTTTCTCTCACTTACACTTCCCAAGACTGCTTTGAACTTCTATCTAATATTGTTGATAGGCTTTATAACTTATTTGAACACTCTTTGAAGCAGCAAGAGATGTTATTGGCATTCCCTTACTACCTGTGTTTCAGAAAGGAATGGGAAGAAGTATGGCCTCAGCCTGCAGGAACAGTATGAAATAATACTCCTGTTCAAGCACAAATATTTTAATTTCCTGTTGATATGATAATCATGACAAGGAACAGCCTAAAAGGTGATTTCCTCTCTCCAAGGGAAATTTCCAACCTAGAATATGGCAGCATGAGCTTCATTTTCACAGCTAAAGTTTCTTGAGCTGTTTCTAGGTGAATTCCCCACAAATTGAGAAGATGAGTTTCCTCTCAAATCAGTCCTTGGCCTGCTTGATAACCTCTTGTGTGAAGTACAAGGTGCAAAATTGTTTTTCTAAGATAGAGCCATATTTTAGTAGCACCCTGGATGAAGCCACCAGTTTATTTCATAACAGTTGTCAGGTGACAGCTTGTAAAGGACCAAATGAAACTGGTGACAGAAGCAAAAGACTTCATCTCTCATCGTAATATGACCTTCGTAGTGCTGCTCTGCTTTACGGCTGATGAGGGTAGTCTATAGATTAATGCTAAACTCTTAATGATTCACACTAACTGTGCAGCAATAATTACAGACAGGTACTACCTTAGTTGCTGTCTAAGAACTCCTGGGGAGCTTCACGTCCCATTCCTGCCTTGTACAGTGGGGATGCTTCCTGTGTGAAGAGACCCCAGATTCTGCCTTCAGAACGAGCTCACACTTCAGACCACAGCAGTAAGCTGCTGGCCCTGACCGGAGTCAGGCTGGTTCGGGGTACATCTATTAGCACTTTCAACAGTGTCAAAATCCTCAAAAAGAGGATTTAAAAAAATATTCTAATGGACCACAGGTGCTTTTCATGATGCCTCCTTTTCCAAATGGTTGGTAATAGTTTCATAACTTTATTAAGTAAGTAAGTGCGGATATGTAAAGATTAAACTTAGACACGCTTGCTTCTCAGTGAAAGGGTTTGTTTTTACTAATTGTAGTTTTCCTACTCTACACACTCTTTAGGAGCAAAATTAATGTTTGCATTGTCATCCATCCATCCATCTGAGAGATTTGTAGTGCAATCAGGAATTACTTTTTGTGTTCATGTATCAGAAAGAAGAAAGTGAGAATGGGTGCAAGAGCTACCCCAGAGCCAAATTCAACATTAAACCTGAATTCCAAGTCTTGGTATTCAGAAGAGCAGGCAATGAAACAGTCAAGTTGCTTCAAACGGACTGTGTGAATTTACCCCTGAATTCTTCAAGATACAACACGTGTTCATATTGAATTTGAGTTGGATAATAAAACAAACTATTCTTTATTTGGACAACATGCCGGGCTAAAACCAGCAAAAATAACAAACCTCACCCTCATTTCTTTACTGGAGCATCTTTTGACTTTTTAGGTCCTTCTGCCCAGATCTCCTTGCCTTGTGAACCCCAGAGCATCTCTCAGTGTTACAGATCAGCTTGCCCATTGGGCTTTCACTGGTACCACTGGTAAGCAGCCTTTTGGCATCCTCTTGCTGCCTGGGCTCCCACTGGGTACCCCGTGACGCTCCTACGCTCCTCTAGCTTCTGTACTTGTAAAGTTCAGCAGCAATCCTGTAGATTACTGATTTGATTGATACTCCCTTTCAAACTCCTGCCTTTGCAGAGAGGCAGGAGAAATAAACTTCGTGTATTTTCAAACCATCCATTTCTACCCGACTGAGCAACCACGAAGGCTGATGAATTAACCATTCCAACCGGTCTGCCACAGGCATGCTGGCCTTTACAAACAGTGGGTACCCTACGCATCAGGCCTCCTAAGGTTCCCTGCGCTGCAGAGGTGACCAGAACATAGAAAGCAGTGGCTTGGGAAAGGATTTATGGGTCAGAGGGAATAAGTGATGGAACAGAAGTTTCCAAAAAGGACTAATGAGGTGCTTAGATACCTAAGTGAAATATTGTGATCAGAAACAGAGAGGTGATCTCAGCTCTGTATGAACCATTAGTGAGAGGGACACCTCAGTGTTTGGTACTGTCCTGGTATCCCTTTTGCAAGGCATCTTCAGAAACAGGAGAGGGTGGTTCCAGCTCTGCAAGAGATTTTAAAAGGTTGAGCCCTAGAGAGTGTGGGAGGTGTAAAGGATGCAGACTATTTAATTTGTCAGGAAGAAGATAGATCAAGATGCAAATCAGTTCACAGTGTAGTAAAATTAAAAGAGAGAAAAGCTCTAGCAGACATGTAGCTAGATCCACTGCTTGGAAGCTGAAGGCATCATATTAGAAATAAACCCCAAGTTTTAGCAGACAAAGTAGTGAACTTGGCAAAAAAAATACCCAAAGAAGTAGCGTGTTGTCATCTCTTAATGTTTTCAAATCACAACTGCACGCCATAAAATGGAAGCTGATCATCTTCACACAGCAAGGCCTGCCCAGGAGTCATACCTTTAAATCACCTGGCCGGTTCGTTTACGGGTAATACAGGTCTCGCCTTCTCTAAGAGCTCAGGGATCAGTTCAGCCACGGTAAAGCAGATGGCCTGAGCACTGCAGCTTCTCCAGCAGGAAACTCTTTCCATGTAGATCACTATTAGCAGAGCTGCATGGCAGTCCACAGCTGGCTAATTCCTAGAGACAGTCCATTTACTTTGAACAAAGATATTCTTAGATCATGAAATGACTTTTGGAAGAAAAAGTAAAATAGCAAAAGCTACCCACATTATAACAAAACATATATTCAAGAAAAGCATACAGGGTTTTTCCTCCAGAAAATAGACTGCATATTTTATTGCAGCGTTTTAAAACTGATTATTGACGTATTTTTATTAGTGAAACAGCACTTATCCCATTTTTCCTGGCTCTTTTACTTGTGCTCTTGGCGGTGGCACCCTCTCCCCAGCACCCCGATTGTGCAGAGGAACGCTTTTGACATATTTGCTTCTCGGCCAAATCCTCAGTCTTTTCTTTTCTTTTTTTTTTTTTTTCTTTTTTTTTTTTTTTCCACTGACTCTGCCAGAGTCAGACAGAGTTCATCGCCCCGGCGTCCCCGCAGCTAACCCCCAAGTCCCCCGGCTGCAGGGGGGAGGCGGCACCGGGATGCTCTGCAGCCCCCGAGGCGCCCCGGCTCCTCTGCCCGAGGGCTTTCGGTGGAGCTGGATGCCGGCTCGCCTTGGTCCGAGCTGCTGCCCCGTCGCGCCCTGCGGGGCTCCCCGCGGGGCAGGGCCGGGCGAGCGGCGGGGCAGCCGGCGGGGCCGCGCCGCCGGGGCTCCGGCTGCGGCAGCGGCCGGGCTGGGCGCTACCTCGGCCACCGGCTGCCGGGGGGTGACATGCGAAGCGGGTCCCCAGGTGTGAGGCCGCTGGACGACTCCTGGCCGGGGTGGGAACAGAGCCTGTGGCCGCACCCCGCGGAGGGTGCCTTCCCTGCGGTATAAGCAGAGGGTTTCGGCAGAAGAATCGTTTGCCAAAAGCCAATTTTACTTGCCACGTGTTGGTGTAACGGCTGGCCAAAGCTCTCCGCCGGGCTGCAGGGTGCTCTATCCGCTGGCAACCCAGACCCGTAGTTTATGCGTGTGTGTGTGTGTGTGTGTGTGTCCCTTTTTTTTTTTCTTTTAACGGATATCGCTTAATATTGGCCATCTCAAATTTTCGAGGTAGCGACAAAAGGTCAGATCTGACGCATCTTCCGCACCCCCTCCCCCCCGGTCAGCCTGTTTGCAAATAATTAATAACGGCACAATTAGACAGTAATGATGGGACCCGCAGTTCTGGCCTTCCTGATGGTAACGCAGATTAAAAAGAACGCGGCCGAGCCCATCTCCTTTTGATGACTCAGTCCAGATTCTGTGATGTGCGCCTTCCATCTTTATCAGAAAAAAAGAACAACAACCCGAGCCCTCCCCCCAGATAAATCCCTAATAAGAAGCCAGAAGAGCTACGGTGCTATATTTGCTTTTGGTTTTTATTATCAACAATCAATTAATGGTACACTCTTGGAAAACTATATGCACATGTAGAAATATTTCCCCTTTTAAATAGAAGCATTCATTTTAACCACATATAAATAAATCTGAAAACCCTGAACATAATTTATGACGATTATGCTCACAAACATATTCCAACAGGTAGGGAAAAAAAAAAATAAATGAGACGACATGCAACCGATAACAAAAATATATATAATTGCCTGAACCTGGTCTCTCTAAACGCAAAGGGAACCGAACCCGTGAGAACCTTATTTCTCCATAAAGACACGCCATAGAGACTACGAGAAGGGAAAACATTATTTATACGGTCAACTAGACAAGTCTGTACTGATATTAACACTATACAGTTGAGTCACAGAACACAGTTGTAGAAAGACACGGAAAAAGAGAAAGCATACCTGTCAACATTCAACTAAGAGCTATAGTTTGTGCCTTTTAAAACAAAATTAGAAAACCCTAACGGAGATGCCTAAAAACTGCGTGAACCGTGTAATAATAATAATTAATAATAATTAATAATTAATAATAAATACAAGCCGTCCGCCGTGAGGGGCGCCGGCCCTGCAGGGGCCGGATCCGCGGTGCGGAGGCGGCGGCGGCCGCCGGGCCAGGGCCGAGCCCGGCGGCGGCGGCGGCGGCGGCAACGGAGAGACCCAGGACCCAACCGGGGGACAGTGACACCGGACGGCGGAGCAAGGAGC